>CAIGRF010303051.1:4963-16996 GCA_903798235.1 Fraxinus ornus | reverse complement strand
TCATTCTTCTACTCATTTTCAACCACACATTTTTCAATAAAATAATATTTTCCATCACATCAATAACTTTTCTTTCTTTTTCAACCACATATTTCTCATCACATCACTTCAAAAAAATGCATTCTCTCATTTTAATATGCACCAAACACAGAGTAAATCAACGGGTTTTGAATTAATATGTAGAGAAGTTGATGAATCTTGCACCAAGAAAATCCTCTTCTTCCAATCAATGCTTCAACCTTTGATTTCTTGTTTATCTTCAATGATTTCTGTCCTTGATTTCTTCAATTGTGTTCTAACCATTTGTCCCCCTTGGAAAAGTCTCTTTTTAGATGTATTTATGTCTATTTCTAAGTGTGGACGAATTTCGAGTCGTTATGGGCTTTGAATGGACCAAAAATTTAAAACCTTAGCGAAGATGGTGCAGCACCTAGGCGTCACGATGGGTACGTTGCCGTTGTTGAAAAGCTGCTTTGGTTGGCTAGTAGCAGTGTATGGGCGCTCGTTTCCTGTTTCTTTTGTCGTCTATTGGCGTCTGGGTTCCATCTTGCTGTCTACTTGAGTATAGCACTGGGTTGTAGCGCTTGGGTGCCCTATTTGTTGTTCAATTACTCCATTTTCTCCAACTTTTGCACTATTTTACACCACTGTACCTAATCTATAAAACAACACTAAAACACACATGAAAACGTTCATAAGATCTAACAATTTATCAAGTTAAAATGGTATGAAATGCATGAGTTAAACACACTCATCAAATCCCCAAAACTTAATAGTTTGGTAATCCTTGAGCAAACACAAAGAAAAAGAAAATAATGGAAGCAAACACACAAACAAAAATATACATATCAACTCACGTAAAAATAAATTTAGTTAGATAGCTTACCCTTTTGGCTTATGATTAACTTTTTTTTATTAAATTTATGAACTACTTCAAAATCATAATTCAAGAATCAAACTTTCACTTATCCAAAGTGTAATGCTTTACCTTCACAATTTGGTTCAAGTTCTTACCCTCAATGGTCAAATATCTAATTTCTTCGTTCGTGAGATTCACACACCCTCAAATTTGTTTTCTTTTATTCTCTTCCATAGGTGTATTTCTAAGGTCGGCTTCCAATTACTAATTCCTTACACACTCCATTTTGGTTGAGTCTAACCAGCAACGTCAACTATCTATATATGAGAATTCTCCCAAACTTTTGAATGCTTCGACAGTCAACTTTATACTAAGTAATTCAAGCTCATTAGTTATCTAAGCCCTTAACAATTTGATCTTACTTCCACAAGCGTGCTTATTTTAAGATTTTTTTCAGCTCAATAACTACCTCGCCCTTTTTTTCTCTTCTTGACTTTTGTAACGAACTTTTAGTCAATAACTCTCAAGTTTTTCAATAAAAAAGGTGCTAGGATTTCAAGATACCCAAACGGGTTTACAAACTCGAGTAAAAAAGGTGCAAGTGTGAGGCATAGAATTAACAAGGCAATGCCATTTTTCTATTTTTTTTACAAGGTAAAAATAAATGGGGTTTAGATCCCTTGCATACGGTCATCACCTAGTTTATAGTTGATAGTTAAAGACACTTCACACAAATATTTTCAATATACACGAAATCATAGCCTAAATCATCTCTTTCACCAGCTAGAACAACCCAAAATTATAATATAAAAGGTTCAAGGATGTTATAAATAATAGGTTACGGGATTGAATATCTAAGTTTTGTATTTCAACCTATAGTAAGTATGAATCAACTTATTCCTATACAACTCCAAACTCAATTCAAGTGCATAAGTAGTGTCATATTCTACATAGATAAGCCAAAATTCAACCAAGGCACACAATTTATTCACAATCCATAACCTAATACATATTATAAAGTATATGCGTCATGACCGACAATCTATCTAACTCACACAAGCATGTAGAAATAAATTTTCATTTTTTAACTAGAACTAACTTAATCAAAGCATTCACACAAAAGTAATTAGGCGACTAAGTTAATAAGAAGTTACTTTCACCTCCTAAACTAAAACTAAACATTGTCCCCAATATTAAATTAAAGAAAAAGGAGGATGCCTTACCTGAGTGAAACATTAATTGTCTTCATCGTCGTCAGTATCACGGTGAGGTGATTCTAGGTTGGCTGTGTGATCAGGGACTAATGGCGGTTGAGGGACTGTCCTATTTGAGTATATAGATGACAATACCATGTTGAATTCATTATGATAATGGAACTGCTTATACATAGCATTTTGCGTTTGATTCATTTGCGGTTGCATCACTTGAAGCTGAACAGATCACTGACTGGGGGAGAGCGATGTGATCAGGATTACCGTTCCTTCGCCACAGGGGATGGTGCACTGGTAGAGCCCTTCCTACTCACAAACTTTCTTGTTCTGTTTCGTGTAAGGGCTTGTTTTGGGTGCACTACTTTTTCAGATAGATGTGTTACAACACCATTCTTTAGGCAAAGCTCATATATCAATACCGGGTGCCACAAACCACCAGTGGTTGAACTTCTGAGAGTATTCAAGATGTTATTATGAATCACCTTACCAACTTCAATAGATAAGCCTGTCTGAATTGCATAATTTAATATTTCCCGCTCCTTAGTGACTTCGCTAAGATTACTTATTGGGAGAATTTAGCTGAGATGAAATGATGCCAGAGTTTATCGTCCATGATCATGCCCCAACGCTGGGAAGTTAGTAACATCTGTATATGAGTGTTTCCATGTAGTATCGGAGTTTGCCAACACTCGTACTGGATCAACTCTCTCTTCTTGAATCCTAGAATTATCATCGTCGTCCAAATTAGAAGATTGTAGAACTTAATAATGGAAGTTCTATCAAAAGCAATCCATTTTCCCCTCACGAACACTCGAAAGTCTCTATGTTCCCTAGCATTTGCGTAAAACTCCCTTACCATCAGAATCAACGTTGTTTGTAGCAAGCAAACAATCCCTACCTCTCCTATTCGATTTGCTCAGTCATATAATTATAAAAACCTCTTTCGGGAATGCAACTCTTATGCACTACCATGTTATTAGATCTTTCCGCCACTTCAACACTAATGAATTTTGTCCAATTGAAAGAAGCCAAAGAAGAGGCCGTATATCTAGCTCTTTTGGGAGGCTTTGTCAGCTATATAAAAACAAACCTAATCACAGTTACACAACCCAAACAAAAACTCCAAAATAAACCTACAATTTCAATGTAGCCCCAAATTTTACAACCAGCTTCTACCACAAAATGGGCAACTCAGCATTTCTACAAAACCTTGTGAGCACCATATTGAAGCTCCACAATTCACAATCAAAATAAAGTCCCCTATTTTTTCCTAATGCAAGCCTTAAACAAGAATCGACCAACAACCCCTATTTAAAAGGTACCAACTTCTTTCGAATCAACCAACAACATTATATGCATCAACACAGAAAGTGTAGAAACACATCCCTTTGTGAATGGTGTTCTACCAAAAACATTGCAATCCTACATAAAAATCCTTCTTCGAATTGAGGGCCCGTGAATGTGAAGAAGTTTTGGGTTGATTTTGGGACATAGAAAATTTGAGCTTAGGGTGTGAATTGAAGGACTGGTGTGCGTGGATGGAGGTGGGGCTTTATGAAATTAGGGATGTGGAGATGATGGTTTTATGATTTTGGAAGAGACTGATTAGTGAAGAGATGGATTTTTGAGGTTGAAGGAAAAGAGAGAAGAACAAGCTAGGGTTTGAGGTAAGAGTGGAAAATTTGGGGTTGGGAAAGTGTTTAAAAGGGAAAATAAAAAATAAAAAATTGGGAGGGCACCTAGGATATATGATCACAAAGCCTAGGCGTAGGGTTACGTGTGCAGAGGAGGTTGGTATTCTGGTTTGGTTGCCTGAGTTGGTGGCGCCTAGGAGCTAAAGTTCTATTAAAAAAAATTGAAATCAAGACAACTGAGTGCTGAATTAGCGCCTGGGTGTTGGACTTGGTGCCGATAATTCTCTCCCAACGCTTGGGCTTTAAGTTTGGATCAGAACTCCCTCTTTTTTTTAAAAAAAAAAAAAATCTTGAATCTCCATTCTAACAGCATTTCTGCCCCCTAATTCGATCATTAACCTACAAAAAGAGATAAATTATTAAAAATCAATAAAAATTACATAATCTAACATCGAAATAATTGAAAATAACATGATAGAGCTTGGATTGCCTCCCAAGAAGTACTTCTTTAATGTTATTAGCTTGACTTTATGTTCGATCATTCTAGTTTTAAATTGGAATTTTCTTTTGTTGGATGGTATAATTTAACTGTACCATAAGGGAATACTTGAGATACCATGAATGGCTTGGACTACCTTGATTTTAGCATTCAAATAAAACATTTCAATCCGGAGTTGTACAAAAGAACTTGATCCCCAACCCCGAAAACTCTTTGTTGAATGCTCTTTTCATGTCATTGCTTTGTCCATTCTTTATAAATGGATGCACTTGCATAGACCTCTCTTCTGAATTTTTTCAATTCATAAACTGTAGTATTCTTGTTTCCGCAAACTTTTCTAAATCCATATTCAGTTGCTTCAGTGCCCAATATGCTTTGTGCTTAAATTTCACTAGCAAGTGGCAAGCTTTTCCAAACACCATCCACTGTGGTGACATTCCAATTGGTGTTTTGAAGCGAACGATAAGCCCAGAATGCATCATCCAATTTTTTAGACCAATCTTCGTGAAATGCATTCATAGTGTGTTCCAAGATTCTTTTTAGCTGTCTATTTGAAGTCTCAACCCGTCTACTTGTCTAAGGGTGATAAAATGTGGATATTTGATGTTGCATCCCATAATTGTGAAGCATTGCTTTTAATAACCGATTGCAAAAGTGAGTTCGACCATCATATATCATAGCTTGAGGTGAGCCATATCTATTAAATATATACTTCTTGATGAATCCCATAACCGCATTTGCATCATTGGTTGGCAAGGCTTTATCTTCCACCAAGTCGTCACTAAATATACTGATTGTTGTAGGATGGGAAGAGAAGGTCAAATAAAATCGATGTCCCAAACATCAAAGATTTTCACCTCTAATATATTGTTTAGTAGCATCTCATGATGAGCTGATATGTTACTTGTTCGTTGGCACCTATCACATGATCTGTAACAGTTGTGACAATCTTTAAACAATGTTGGCCAAAAGAAACAACATTGAAGTACCTTCGTTGCTATTTTTGTAGGGCCTCCATAAGCTAAAGCATGAACTTGTGCCAAAATTGGTTTCATCTCATGTTCTGGTATATGCCTTCTGATTATATGATATGCCCCTCTTTGGTACAAGTGTAAATCATCCCAATAATAGAATTGAGCTTCAGGAGAAGCTTTTTCTTCTGCTGATAAGTGAAGTCTGGATCCACATAACACTAGCAAAGTAGTATATAATGCCACATACATGGTACTCACTCCATTCGCATTATTTGTTCATCTGGAAATACTTCATCAATCTCTACCTCATTTACTTTATTTGCCTGCTATAACCTTGATAAGTGATCTGGTACTTGATTTTCTGTCCCCTTTTTATAATCTCCACATCAAACTATTTAACAATAGCACCCATCGAATTAATTGAGAACTGCCATCTTTCTCGTCAAATAAGTATTTCAAAGCTGCGTGGTCCATGTAGACTATTATCTTGACCCATTCAGATATGAACGAAACTTATCAAGAGCGAATACCATTGTTAACATATCCTTTTTAGTTGTGTCATAATTGATCTGGGCATTTGTCAAAGTTCTGCTAGCATAGTCTATGACATATAAAATCTTTCTCTTGTGTTGTCCTAGAACTGTTCCCATTGTACAATCGTTGGAATCATACATGAGCTCGAATGGCAATTCCCAATCTAGTGCGACTATAATGGGTATCGTTGTTAAATTTTCTTTCAAAGTGTTAAAAGCATTTAGACACCCATCATAAAAGCTAAATGGCACATCTTTCTCCAGTAGGCTGCAAAGAGGTTTTGTAATTTTTGAGAAATTTTTAATAAACCTTCGATAGAACCCTACATGTCCTAAAAACCTTACAATCCCCTTAACTGAAGTTGGAAGCTGCAGGTTTTTAATCACCTATATTTTGGCTTTAACAACCTCAATACCTTGTGAGGAGATTCGATGTCCTGATACTATACCCTCTTTTACCTTAAAATAACATTTATCCCAATTAAGTACCACATTTTTTCCCTCACACCGCTCTAACACTTCAGATAGATGTTCCAAAAAAGTTATCAAAAGAAACTTCATAAATTGAAAATTCGTCCATAAATATCTCGATGTACTTCTCCACTATATAGAAAATATGGCCATAATGCAATGCAGAAAAGTTGCATCTACGTTACATAGACCAAAAAGAATTTTCCTAAACGCAAAAGTATCGTAGGGACATGTGAATGTTGTTTTCTCTTGATCTTCTGGAGTAACAGGGATTCGATTGTACCCCAAATATCGATCTAAAAGGTAATAATAAGAGTGACATGCTAACCCTTTCAACATCTAATCAATGAAGGGCAATGGAAATAGGGATTCGGTTGTACCCCGAATATCGATCCAAAATGTAGTAATGAGAGTGACCTGCTAACCTTTTCAACATCTAATCAGTGAAGGACAATGGAAAGTGATCTTTTCTTGTAACATTATTCAACATTCGATAATCAATACACACTCTCCACCCGGTTACTAGCTATTTAGGAATCAACACATTGTTTTCATTATTCTCCACTGTATTACCACCCATTTTAGGCACCATATGTATTGCGATCACCTATGAGCTATCTGATATCGAATAAATAATCCCTACATCTAATAATTTCAGCACTTTTCCTCGAGTTGATTCCTTCAATGTTGGATTCAATCTGCACTGACCCTCCACTGATGGCTTTGACTCATCCCCTACTAAGATTTTATGCATATGACTAATTCTCCAAATATAATTTATTGTCCATCCAAACGCAGTTCTATATCTCTTTAGTACCTCCAATAATTTCTTCTCCTCATCTGATGACTTTGACTCATCCCCCATTAAGATTTTAAGCATGCAAAGAATATGAATAATTCTCCAAATATAAGCTATTGTCCATCCAATGGCGGTTCTATGTCTCTTTAGTACATCCAATATTTGTTTCTCCTCATCCTCTACTATATCATTAGCAATGATTACTAGAAGTGTAATAAAATTTCCCAAATAAGCATAATGCAGATATGATGGCAAAGGCTTTAACTCAAGAATTGGGACCTTTTCCACAGAAGGTATTGGCGATGATGGATTGGCACCAAGAGGCTCATATTTCCAACTTCTCTTAACCACAGGTGGTTCAGCCAACTGTAAATTACATTCTTTTATTACTAGATTTTCTGATTGCAATGATTTTGACCTTACAATACGTGTCGCATATGGATCTGAAGGATGTTCAGCTTCAAAGGTATCATCTACAAGCTCATCAAAGACATCAATTTGGCAACAAGTATCAGAAGTCAATAGATGTTTCATTATCTTGAATACATTGAATATGACTTCCTCATTCTCCATTCTAAGAATCATATTTTCATTATACACATCAATCAATGCTCTTCAAGTGGCTAGGAAAGGTCTTCCCAAGATTAGAGGAATGTTTGCATCCTCTTCCATATCTAAGATAATGAAATCTGTTGGAAAGATAAATTTGTCAACCTTTATTAATACATCTTCAATAATACCCTTCGATTTTTTTGATAGATCTGTCAGCCAATTGCAAAGATATAGTTGTTGGTTTCTCATCTCCTAATCTAAGAGACTTGTACATAGAGAGTGACATTAAATTAACACTGGCACCTAAATCATATAATGAATGCTCAAAATAATTAGAACTAATATGATGTAAGGTATAGTGAAGCTCCTTGGGCCTTTTAATTTAAGAGGTAGTTTTTTCAAGAGAATTGCAGTGCATTCATTGTTCATACAAACTATTTCACATTCTTCCTTTTTTCTTTTGATAAAAAGAATTTCCTTCAAGAACTTGGCATAGCTAGACATTTATGCTAATGCATCTCCGAAAGGGATGTTGATATGTAAGTTCTTGAAAACTTCCATGAACTTTGCAAACTGCTTATCCAACTTTTTCTGCAACCATTGAGAAAAAAATTGGGAAAACATAAGCCATGATTGAACTAGGTACTCTCACTGTTGATGTTTCTTTTCTTTCTTCATCCTCAATTGTGGTTGGTATAGATTTTTCTTTCTTCTTGGCTTCTTCAACCTTTACCTCATTTTCTTTTCTTTTGGGCCTCTAAACATGAATTTCTGGTAATTGTACTCCACTTCTGGTTTTTTTTTAGCTTGCACTTGCTCTTTTCTATGGTCAACATATTGCTTGGCAAAGATCATTCTGACCAATTTGTATCTCCAAATTTTAGATAGAGGCTTGCTGATATTGAATATTTGTATCAATTTGTCGGAATACTTTGTCAGTTTCTGTATGTATTGTTGAAATATCTTCCTCAAATTTGGTTTTCTCTCTTATCGAGGAAAATTTGAACTACTCCCTCATTGATTATTTGACCACCAAACGTTCAGGTGTTGCATCCATCCTGGATTATAAGTCTATGAATGAGGGCTAAAGTTGCGAGAACCATTCTAAATACAGTTTACTTGTTCATATGGAAGAGCAAGTAACAAGTAAGTTTTTATAGCATGGTTGGTTGCACAATTCTCACATACAGAACTGACCATTACTATATTTGCATCATGTGTTTAAGACTTAACCAATAATTCCACTTCTTTGTCAAAGCAACTATATGTGCATAGTAGATGCCGTGCTATCTAGGTCAAGAATTCTAGCTATTTTCTTTGGTACTATTCTTTCTGATGAGAACATGGAGTGTATAGTTGGAATCACCTCCAATAGGTTAGACATTGTTGAATTGGTTTATCAATTATGGACCCATTTGCTAAAGAATTCACCTGAGATTTAGCAAGTGGTAAAAGTCCGGTGTATAAATATTGTACCCGATTATCTATGATTTAGATACTTTCTCATCAACTCTTTAAATCTGTTCCAAGCTTCGTGATAACTTTCTTTTTCACATTGCTGGAATGTTTGGATTTTCAGTAAGATTTTTGCTACTTTTACAAGTGGAAAAAATTTATTGCAAAGCTTTCTCGTCAAGTCCTTCAAAGTAGTGATACTTCAATGAAGCTCGGCATCCAACCACTCCAAAAATGTATCTTTCAATGTATAGAAAAATAATCATAGCTTGATTGCATTTTCATTAACCCCTTGATCATGAAAGTTCTAAAAACTTCGAGAAATCTTGAGATGTGTATGTTCAGGTTTTCATGAGATAACAGGTAGAACTTGAGGGTGTTGCTAGCCAAATTGATCCGATCAGCCCTTATCAGAAAGTTATTTTATTCGAAATCTAAATATGCAATATTGGAACACTCAAATGGAGCGATGGGGGTCAAGAACATTGATACTAGCTAATCTCCTTCGTCGATCTCAACTTGTTCACACTATTGATTTTAAGGTGACTCTAGCGACTCCTTGTCAAATTGGTAGTATCAAAATATTTTTCTCTTCTGTCATCTGATGTTTCTATTTCTGTTTATGTTCCTCGAGTTTTTATTTGAAGGTACATTTTATTTCTAGATCAAACGGGTTAAGATCGGCGCCTTGGGAATTGAGCATACAACGAACACTTTTTTATTTGTAAATAAGAAAAATAAACTAATCAAATAAAAGTCAAAACAAAATAAGTTCAGATCAAATGTAAATAGCCCAGGGCAACATCGCTAAAAACTTGTTTTCGATTTTATATCCCCCAAGTGGATAGTAACATGTCATAAAGTGGACCTAAGAGTCCGAATATCATTCCCATGAGGACTACTATTTAATTGTTGGTTAAATTATTCTTGACTTTAATTTGATCGAAACCAAACAGTATGGCTTGTGATTGAAATCTAAATTATTCTAACTAAACTAAATTAAGCTAATGTGAACAATTTGTCGAATTTCGATTTTAAAAATATGAACGTATCCTGCTAAGACTTACAATTTCACCAATAGATCCCATATAATTCACTAATCAAAATTCATTACTAATGTAGTGTTTCGGTCAAATTCTTCTAAAGTATTCAATTTACCCTTATCGAATTCAAACTCATTCTATTTAACAAAGTCAATTTCATATCTCTATATGAATCAGGATACACCTTAGTCTAATGCATTTTTGAATAGTAGATTAATAGAGAATGAGTAGTTAGAAAACAAAGAAAAGTTTTGGATTTTCCTGTAATAATATTTTATTGAAGAATGTATAGTTAAAAATAAAAGAGAAAATTGTATTTTGAAAATAATGGGTAACGAACATGAAATTAGTTAAATGTCTTAAATCTCTAAGAACGTATGTAATGACCGCATTAATTAGAAAATGTATCTATGTACTCTAATTTTTGAATTTTACTATGTGGTCTAAACCTAAAACTCGCATCCAGACTCGTAATAGATCCATAAAATCATCGAATTATTGACCAAGTAATTCAAAGCATTAAAATCTATAAATAAAACCAACACATAAAAATTAAACAACTAGAATCTTGCAAATTAATTTAAAGGGTCACACATGAATTGTATTGTCTGTCCTAGCTACTAATGTTAATGAAAGAAAAACAATAAAAGAATATAGAGTTTATAACCGAGTTTTGAAATTCTGATCATGGAAATAATTGAATCTTTAACCAAGTATCTTATCCAATCTCAAAAGTTTTTAAACCCTGGCCTTTTGCTCTTTGATCTAAATAATCATGTGTTTTTCTCTCTCTTAAATTGTGTGTCCCATGAAAAGTCTAAATAATCATATATATAGAAGTCTATAATAACTCTAAATAGTAATATTAAATTATCCACCACGTGGAATTTGAGTCTGGAAAGTAATAAAAGTTTGAAGATTTGATAGTTTAGTACACGTTGGTCCTCCACGTTAAGTTCTTGTATATCTCATATCATCTTTATTTTTATAGCAGGTCATCATCTTCAAGACTTGATTATTTTGGTCCCCAATTTGTCAACTTTGTATGGTTTCAATCCAATTTCACCCAATCTTCTCCAACCCCGACTTTTACCAAAATCGATCATAAAATAACATAAATTAACTGGAAATTTTGTTCAATATAGTGATAAATCAATGAGAATAGAAGCCCAAATAAGTGTATAAAATGCACTTATAATTTATTAATCCCACATTGGAAGTGTATCAATTATGGGATTGAAGGAAAGAGGAATTGCATTAGATGTCAATTTTCCCGTTTGCATTTACAAAATTGTCACTTTTTTTAAGTCTTTGCAAGATTATCAATTTTGGACATTTTTGCCCATCTAAATAATTTTAATACCTTATATATCCTTCATTAAATGAGATGTGACTAGATGAAAAATTGTACAAAATCTGTGTTGACGTCAGGGATGAAATAATTCAATTTTGGAATTTAAAAATAATTAAAAAAAACCATGGTGAGAAACGAAAAACAAAAACAAGAAAATCAAACTGAATCGTCTACCATTGAAACGCTTAGTAACCCTAACTCGCTCCCCTCTCTCATTCGAATCGCCCACTGCCCAGCCGTCGACGACCACTGCAGACGTAGACCACAAAAATACAAATTGAATCTATATGAGGCTCATGTATGCTATTCAAGGAATGAGAAACCAGATCTCTCAAGAACTCAGAATAAACTCTTCTTTTCAATTCTTTTTCTTTGATTTTCTTTTTGGGATTTTCTTGAAATTCTCTTTTCTTGTGATGCAATTGAATGAGGAGTGAGATTCATTTATTCATATTTTGTAATGTAGCATGTTGTTTTTTTTCGTGCTTTGATTTACTAGATGTTTATGGGTTTCTTCATATTCTGTAGAAGAAATAAGTTCTTCCTTTTTACTTGTTTTGGATAGCTTATTCATGAATTTAGGATATAATATATTATAAAAGGAATTTCTTTGAAACCATAGGCATGTTTTGTATTGAATTTACAATTT
>CAIGRF010303037.1:15240-28331 GCA_903798235.1 Fraxinus ornus | reverse complement strand
TTTATATATAGAGAGATATATATACAAGCACATTTTTTTTTCTTTGGCTTCAGTATGCTATGACTTAAAAACTTGACAAAAAAATGTGGCATTTTTGACAAATAAAATTCCGATCAGATTAGTGGCAATGTGATGCAGTTTGAGTACGTGGTTTTTTGATGAAAAAGTAACAAAGAACGTGACATTTTGAATACAAGTAAAATATTGATCAGATCATTGGTGGTACAAATTAGTTTCAGTATGTACCTTTTGGATAAAAAGTAACATAAAATGTGACATATTAAACAAGATTATGATATGGTGGCATGCTCGACTTTTTACCAATGTGATTTTAGACATATTCAATAATTTTCATAATAAATTTTCGGTGTAAAAATAAAATTCTCCATATTCTAATATCATATTTTGAGTCTAACAAAACCCATCATAGTTTTCTCACTGGACATGTCCAGTTGGACCGATTTTGAGAACGAATTTTTTGTAGGTTTTTCATTTCTAGTTTGTTGATATGGTTCTTGTTGGGAAATAAATAGCATGATATGAAATATATGATCGCAAGCAAACAACAAGATAGCAAATAATTAATTGACATAAGAAATAAGTATTTCATTCAATTGACTAATATGAAAAAAAACAAATACAATAACTGCCTACATAATTATTCTATTTTTCAATATTACAAAACTTATTAGAAGAGTTTACTATTTATAGGGGTGCATGCCAACCCCTATAAATACTACAAAGATGAAAACAAGATAAAAAAATCACGTGAAATAAAAGAAACGATATTTTTCCAATAAAAACACTTAGAAAGAAGAAAAAAAAATATTTTCTCAAAAATCCAATCTAATTTGGGTCAAAAAACTCAACAATCTCTACCTTGACACAAATTTCGACGCAACGAACGAAATTCCGAGAGCAAAACTTTCTCCAACACAAAAATACTCATTACTCATCTTCCATGGTATTTAAAACGGATACATAAACCCAAACATTGTGTCTCCAAAATTCATGAAAATTACCTAATAGTGTCGAAGCACACCCTGAGCAAAATCAACTCTCAATGCTTTCATAAAATACCTCTGTCTAGTCTCAACACCTTCAAAAACGCTAAAATCACGTGCAACCGATCGGCATCCACGTACCTATCTCCAATAGGTCTATCCCTAGTAGTTGAATATGATGGAATCGCAGATAATGGTGGCAAAGCGGAATTACTCATATCCTCCAAATTCGACGGAGTAGTATTCTTCAATATGAACCTTGAACCAAATCCTAAAGGTATAGTACCAAACTGAATCTTCACCACAGTATTAAATCCATGCTGACTTTTCTTCATAAATTCTGCCCGACCTTGCAAGATATATAACTAGGACCTTTTCAACTCCTCCAATACAACACGAACACCCTTTCGAACCCTCAAAACCTCACCTTCTCTAGAGAACGTGTACCTTTTTGAATCAAGATTACTCAACGAAATGAGAACGTGTACCTTTTTGAATCAAGATTACTCAACGAAATGAGATTTTTCTTCAAGTTTGGAATATATCAAACGTGATCAAGTGGTCTACATTTTCAATCTGACTTTACCAATATTAGCTATTCGATAAGGATCGTTGTTACCTATGACGACGACATATTGTGTCATCGTTTCACATGGTTCAAATGAATCCTGATTGGAGACAAATATAGAACACAAAAACTGTATCCAAAATTCACTTTTCGTCAGGTTCGATTCCATGTCAAAAATCGTCAAACATCTCCTATCACTCAAATAGCTAGACTATGTTAGTTTTGTCTGAAGTATTTGATTGCTTCCCATGATTTACAGTCAAATTACCTTTTTTATGTAATTTATCACAATTTCTCTTAATGTGTCATTTCTTCTTGCAGTGATACAAACCCGATTACTGAAATTTGACCTCGACTTACCTATTCTTTGATCACCATGAACAATAAGACCTTTTCCATTTCTAGCCTTAGATCCAACCAAATTCTTCATCTTCTCTTTTAAAAATAAGGCATTATACACAACTCAATGATGAGAGTATCACGATTATACAAGATCATGTCTCTAAATGAAGTAAACGAACGAGAAGCGCACACAAAAGGATTAAGACCAAATCTTCTTTATCATAATTTACCGCTAAAGTTTTCAAATCAGTGACGATCTCCATGAACATAGCCGATGATCTTCCAAAGATCCGCCTTCTACCATGCAATGAGAATACAACCTCTGCTTCAAATGTAATTTGCATGTCAGATTTTCAGTCATGCACAATTGCTCCAACTTTAACCATAACACAATTGTCATTTTCTCTTTCAAAATGTCCTGAAAATATTGTTAGAGAGATTAAGATGTATCTATAAAAGTGCCTTTCGACCCTTCCGTTGTTTCTCATTCGTCGTCCAAGCTGTTAGCATTCTTACAAATCACAACAACGCATAATCTAAATCTATTAGTGCGAGTACAACTCGCATATTGACTTGCCACAAAGAGAATCTTGTATTACGATCCAAGAGCAGAACTTCATACTTCATGGTTGTCATCAATAACAAAAAAACATCAGACATATCACAACTAATAGCTCTGATACCACTTGTTAGGAAATAAAAAGGATTGAGGTAATATATATGACATGATCTGAAGTATATGATTGCAAACAAACAATAAGATAAAAAGTAAAGGATTAATTGGCAGATGAACGAATCATTTTATTCAATTGATCAATATAGAGAAAACAAATAAAATAACTATGCTTAGACAAATATTCTATATTTCAGTAATACAAAACTTGTGAAAAGATTCTAGTATATATTGGGGTGCATGCCAAACCCAAGAAATACTACAAAGATGAAAACAAGATAAAAAATGGCGTGAAATAAAGGAAACATTATTTTTTTCCCAATAAAAACACGTGGAAAGATGAAAAAAAAGTATTTTCTTAAAAATACAACCTAATTTAAGTAAAAAAAAAAACAAATAGTTCTTAACATGATATATTCTAGTGTAGCTGCAAAATATAAATCTTTTAAACAATTCACAAACACAAGCCAAATATGAGCTTATGGAACTTGTTTTTAACACTATCAAGATGGTCTTCGTTCATTAGTTGTTATAAAGTTTAATACCTTTTAATATCGATATTGAGCTTATTTAAATTCTTTTTAAGCGAAGGAAAAAAGAGAGAAAAATATATAACAATATAAAAACTTTATATTTTAGATATTTATACCCTTTTAGATTTTACATTGATAAAAATTAAGTTATATTTACTTATTCAATATTTTACCCTAGTTTGATTTTACATTGATATTTTGTTTTTGAACTAAAAAAGAAGAAGCAACTTCTAAAAAAGTTTAAGCATCTCTGAAAAAATTGGTTGCATATGAAAGAACTTTATAACTTAGACATACATGTTGTAAAGTGTTGTTTTAATTATATCCAGAATATATTATATCAATTGTTGGGAATTCAATGATCACATATCGCTCGATACCACTTGATATGAAACCAATTATCGGATTGAGATGTTGAAGTTATATAGCACAATAATGAAGTATTTGATCACAAGCAAAAGAATAAAAGAAGACAAGAAAATATAGTAGAGGAATTATGAAATTTTATTGTAGCAATAATAATGAAGAAATATACAATTGATCCTAAAGTTTTAGTAATATCTTTTCTCGCACTTATAAAATTGTATAGAAGAACCTATTATTTATAGGGAACATGTAGAGGATGTTCAAACCCTCCTAGTAAAGTTGTTGATGAAGTATGATACCAAAAATTGAGTCCAAAACAAATTTCAACTCTTAATGGGCTTCCAAAATAGAATTTTAACTTGACATAGGAGTCCAATAACATTCGAAACTGAATTCTTGACGTGCACTTCAATTAGAATTTTTTAATTACTTCAATAAGGAATTCTAACAATTTTCATTTTGACACGAATTCCATTGCAACGATTAAAGCTCCAAAATATTCTCCACTTGGAAAAGAAAATTCATCTGCAAAGAATAAATTGACTCTTCAACAATAATTAAAATTGATTTATCCAACCAACACAAAATATTCGACATCTTCTAATGAATCCAAGCACTACTCTGCAGAATTACCTCAGATTCTCAAAAAATCATAATGATTTTAAAATTCATCAAACTGGGCAGTAATACACCATAAAGCAAAATCAAACACAAATGCTTTTAAAGAAGACCCCTTGCTAGATTGTACACCTTCTACTACGCTGAAAGCATGCTCAACAAAATCAGTATCCACATACATTTTACCAGTGGGTCTGTCCCTAACAATTGAATACAATGACACCGCATGTGATGGTGACAAAGTGGCATTATCCATATCTCCTGAACTCCACTAAGAATTATTCTTCAAATCCGACCCTTTACAGATCCTAAATGTATTGTATCAAACTGAATATCCACCACGGAAATGAATCTGTGCTAATTGACTCTTCTAAATTTTGCACAATCATGTAAAATGTTTAATTGAGACATTTTATGTCCTTCCAATAGAACCTAAACACCCTACAAACCTTCAAAACTCCACCTTTATCAAAGAACACATAACCTTTTGAATCAAAGATAGACAATGAGATAAAATTCTTCTTCAAATTCGAAACATGTCGAACATGGCCAAGTGTTCTAATTGTCCCATTCAATAACTTCAATCTAACCGTACCAATTCTAACAACTCGATAATGTGCGTTGTTTCCCATAACACTGACACATTTGGAAACAGTTTCATATGTAGTAAAGAAGTCCTTATCAGGACACATATGAAACACACAAGCTGAATCCAGAATCCAATCCTCCTCTGATTTAGACTCGATGTCAGAAATAGCCAAAATATCTCTCTCACTTAAAATGTTCTCTACGAGGTCTGCTTCACCTGAAGTCTCTAATTACTTCTCATATCAACTTGCATCCAACCTTTCTTTATTCTGTAATTTGTAACAGTCCTTCTTTATGTCCCCCTTCTTCTTGCAGTAGTTACAAATCTGATTATTGAACTTAGATTTCGATCTGTCCTTTTCAGATTCACCATGAGCAATCAGGTATTCTCCATCTCTAACCTCAGAAATCAGATGTTTCGTCTTCTTTGTTAAATACAAAGTTTCATACACCTTTTCTCTAGTGAGAGTATTACGACTATAAAAGATCACGTCTCTAAATGAAGAAAATGAAGTGGGCAACGAACATAATAGGATCAAGATCAAATCTTTTTCATCATACTCTACTTCCAAGGTTTCCAAATCAGCGGCAGTCCCTTTAAATACAACTAGGTGATCTTCTAATGATCATCCTTCTGTCATTCGATAAGAGTATAAATGTTGTTTGAGGTTCAACTTGCTTGTCAGACTTTTAATCATGTACAATTGCTCCAACTTCAGCCAAAGCAACTGCTGAAACCTCCTTCAAAACCTCCTGAAGAATGGTATTCGATAGATAAAAATGACTGTGAGAAATTGTCTTCTTATCCTTCCGTAATTTTTTCTCTCCGGTCAAAGTTGTGGGCATCTTGTCATTCCTAGCAACACATCATTCAAATATTGTTGTATGAGTACTACATGCATCTTAACCTATTATAGTGAAAATCTAGTTTTCCGATCCAAAAGTGGAATTTCATATTTCATGGAAGTCATCACGAACAAAAAATATCAAACAAATCAAATTCTGTGCTCTTGCGGAACTGCTGAACCTATGCTCGATACCACTTGTTGTGTTAATTATGTCCAGAATATCTGATACCAATTGTTGAGAATTCAATGATCACATATCGTTCGATACCACTTGATATGAAACTAACCGTCGAATTGATATTTGAAGTTATATGACGCAATAATGAAGTATTTGATTACAAGTAAAAGAATAAAATAAGATAAGAAAATATGGCAAGGAATTGGAGATTTTATTGTAATAATGGAGAAATATACAATTAATCCTAAAGTTTTTGCAATCTATTTTCTCACACTTATAAAATTGTATAAAAGAGCCTAATATTCATAGGGAATATGTAGGGATGTCTAAACCCTCCTAATAAAGTTGTTGATGACAAAAGATACCAAAATATTGAGTCCAAAACAAATTTCAACTTCCAATAGAATTTCAACTTGACATAGGACTCCAAAGTATTTCAAACTAATTCTTCTTGATGTGCACTTCAATTAGAATTTTTTAATTATTTCAATAAAGAATTTGGGTCACACCCAAATTCTAACATAAAGAAATTAAATTGGCAAGGATTAAACTAATTGTACACTTGTTGTTGGAAGCTTTCTTGACATATCCTCTGTGTTAAAGTCTATGTCATTGATTGTTTAAAGTATCATTAAAATTAATGTATAAAAAGTTACCACTTCACAAGTGTGTCAAACTCGATGTCAACAAAGATGTTAATGTAGCATGATTGTTATCGCAAAAGGGAAAAGAAACAAGTTTTCGTGCTTGTCATCTTTTACCTTTTACTTTCAATGATCTCTTCAATGCAACAAAACCGGACTTGGACTCTTTATAAGTATCTAGAGTATAAGATCTTTGTGTTTAGGTCAATACCCGAGACATGTTTTGAAAGAGTGATTTAAAGTGAGCTCGTTCCTCACTGAAATATTTACACCACTATTTTCGACATGGTGCACAAAGAATAACAAATACTCTTATACTAATTACCTTTAACATGGATCACCATTTGGATCCACTTATTTTCATGTTAGTCATTAAAATGAGCTTATAATTACTGTTCAAGGTCTTGAACATAAAGCCACAAAAAGGCTTGGGAGGTAAGCACGAGTACGAGGGTTGAATACTAGGGTTTAGTTGTTGTCAGTGTATGAAATTAAATTCATATAATATAAAATAATAAAAGTACCTTAACAATCTTGAAACCAAATAGATTCCGTCATCTACATCTACATCTACATCCAAGAAACACCCCCACAGTGTGAGCGGAGCTCCCTAACCCTTTTCTTCCTCCAAACCCCCACCCCACCACACCCGTTGTCTCTCTCTTTCACATAAATACACAGTTCAATGGCCCAAATTTAGATCTTGGGAGCGTTTATATTTCTTGTTTTTTCTGTTATAGTTTATTTAATGCGTGTTTCAACTGATGGCTTGTGCTGAATTCTTCTCTTTCAAAGATGCTGATTTGGAGAGTCTGAATTAGTGCTTGTTTTAAGTTCTTTCTTGATCGATTATTGTAGCTGATCCAGCAGTAAAAGAAAAGGTTAATTGAAGCCAGATTCTGAGCGGATAGTTATCCTACATAGAATCCATGGAATTACCAGCAGCTGCTTTTGATTTTTTTTGCAATTTTTTATTTCACTTTTTCGGCGATTTGAATTTTATTATACCATTTGAAGGGAAACTAACAAAAAAGAAAATAGGGTTGTTTTTATTATCTTTTACAGTTTGAAAATGAGTTTCAATACAGGATATTTTTCTTCTTGGGTTACATCATCAAGTCATTGCTTTACATTTTGCCCATTAGAATAAACCACATCAGCCTCATGCTCGTCGCTTTCTTGACTGTTCAGCATATAAATTTCATTGTTCAATCTCCACACAAACACACCCTTAGTACTTTGTGATCCCTAATTAGCTATAGGGTTTCTCTCTGCAAATCTTGGTGGTTTTCTGCATGGATCTATACATGTACACAGTCGTTGGTTTCTGGTGTAGCATCATCAAGATTCACATGTAAAAGCAAGATGGTAAGCTGATATCATCTATCTATATCTATATATACCAAAGGCTTTTTGATGGTGAGAATCCTGATGATGCTGCATCGGCAATAAACGACTAGCAAATCAGTAGAAATGGTCGGCCACAGGTGTGCCTCCTTTTTCAATTATTTGATCAAGATTCGAGAGGGTTAAAATCACTGCTTTCCAGCTTTTTGTTGGATTCTGTCAGGTGGGATTTTTGGTATTTTCTAGGAGAAAAATACTTTTTTATTTTCTCTTTATTTTGCTTTGTTTTCTGTCAGCTCTATCAAAACGACACAAGTGGCTACACTCTGCTGTTGAAATACGGATTAGTATTGCATAGATCTGCGACTATTCTTCTGTGCCGAAAAAATGTCTCTACAATAGAGATGAGGGTGTAAATGTAATCAGGGGACCAGAACTTGGAAAAGAGAAAAAATACCACAACGAGGTAATTGTTGAATTCATTTTTGCTTATTTCTTTTTTACATTTAACATTTATATGATTTATATGCTTATCAGACCTTGTTTATGACTATTTTCAGCAATTAATGGATATGCAAATTGAATGGTCAGCTTCGGACGAGAAATTGCAGCAACAGCAGTCAAGAAAAAGAGGTAAGAAAAGATTGTTTACAAGTGTTCTATTTGCTCATAGAATATAATTAATGCAATAATTTACTCAATATTGTGTAGAAGTTTTGGTTTTGTGTTTCTTTGTCTTTTTTATAGAGGAGATATAAAATATAATTGATTATTTTATGGATATTTCTAATTATAAGCGGGTTTTTTTTTCTGTTCAAGTGATAGTTTTCCTTGAAAGTTGCAACTTCTCTAGGAACTTCTTACTTCTGAGTGCAAATTATGGTAGTTTTAACATGGATCACCATTTGGATGTGCGTGTGCACTTGGGAGCGATCTTTTATTTTTGTACGTGTATGAAAAATTCTACTCAGTCTTCATAGTTTTGGATGTCTAAATGGGTCTATATATGAGCCAATGACATATATTAACTTGGCCTAATGCATTAGGACTAATAGTTACTGCAATTGAAAGGATTCTAATCCAAGTGAATTTTGTGCTTCAAAAGTTCACTTAATTTGGAGGAGTTGAATGACCTTGTCTGGATTTGATGATCACCATTTTATGTGATGGCCAGTGGTAGTATTCATGCACTGAGACACAATGAAATTAAAATTTGCTAAGTCAGCAATTTAATGCTTCAAATTTCCATGAACCGAAGTGATTTAAAAGGAATTGTGCAGCGAACCCAAAGTTAATCATGAACAAAGCTCAATTTGTTTTTGTTGTTGTTATTGTGCATTTGATTCTGCTACTTACCAGTACTTCTCTATCTTCAACTTTATTTGTTGTCCATCCAAATTCTATCCTGCTCATCCAAACTCGAATCCCAAAGTTAGTGTCAAGTATAGTACACTTCAGGCTACATTTGCAACAATATACTTGATCCATTATCCTCTTGTACAACCTCCAAATTTTATGTGTTTTGCATCCCAAAATCTCTCCTTTTTCTGTCAGAAACAGAAATTTTTAAATATCTATAGAACTTGTTTGCCAATAAAATTTTTATTTATATTTTCCCCTTCTATTTAGATGACGCATTAAGTTAATAAAAAGATGAAAAAAAAATCCCTTTCTCCAGTTTATTAATATTTAATAATAAGAAACACACATTAACCTAAGGTTGCTTCTAATTGCATTAATATATGGATATGCTGTAACTTACAGTATTCTTAATACTTTATGACTTGTAAATTTTTCCACATTTCTCTTCCTTGATCATATATTATCATGTGTAATTCAACTTACGAAGCATGCCATGAAATCGAACGAGGAAAAGATTTTCTTCAATACAGTTACGACTATTCTTTGCTGCACTTGATGTCTCAAAATCTTTGATCAGAACAATCAGCTAGCTAGTAAGTTTCATGTGCAAAGAGACGCTGCATGCAACTGATAACAATTATATTTTCAAGATCTTATATTGATCTTCATTAAATATTGAAATTTCGTTGGTAAATTATTCGATTTTTCATATTTTCTTCTTCTTCTTCACAGTCAAGAATTTGGACGTGAAGAACTTTGTGTGCCAAAGAGAAGAGTACCAGTCTATGATATGACAGTGACTACATTCAGAGTTTTGCAAGCTTATGAACTGTGAGGCCCTCTGATCCCTCGACAAGAATCAAGATCATTCTTCATATCTCAGCTGTCTGTAAAATTATAAGAAGATCAATTGAATTACAAGTTCATACTAAGTTAACAACTCATAAACCATGCTTCATTCCTGTCGTGTATGCTCCATTAATTCAACCTCACATAATTATACATTCCATCCCCTCTCTTAACTCAGCTAGAAAATTTTGTTGAGGTGGGCTAAATCAATTTTTGAGCTCGGCTCATATATGTGTATAAAAGTTTTCACACAAATATTTTCCCCATTTGGGGTGGAGGGCTTATGATAAAGCTTGAGAATATGGACCCCCAAGCTCGTAAACATTGGGATGAGCTAGGGCTATGATGCATGGTTGTTGAAGAATGACCTGGCATAGTAGTGCAAGAACAAGCTTGAAAATGAGAGTGGGCCTAGAGTCGCGATTAGGATATCGTCCAATGGAAGCTTCGAAGTGAGACCCAAACGGAGTAGGTTTGAGGTGGATTTTCGGGCCTGATATATTGGATAATATAGAGTTGATAGCACCTCTCCTATCAGCTATAACTTTTGGGCAGAATGGTTGCATCTTCCTACATCAAACATCAACTTAAAAGCTATCCAACCGAAGCAATAGCGAGAGCGCATCAATTCCTCGAACATATCTATGTGTGTGTATATGTATGTAAATAGTTAATCAATTAACCTGGAATGAAAAGTTTTTAACTTGAGTCTGAGTCTCTCCCATGCCCCACGGAGCCCTAGCATATGGTTAAAAGGAAGTGATGGTACCAAGTTGTTGACAGATTTAAAGAGAGTAGTAGTTTAAATCATTCAGCCAGTTGGCATAGGAAACTGTATAGGGATAAAATCCCATATCAAATAAGGATGAAAACATAGACCAACTCATAAGGGTTTGTATAACTCCTCTTAACATTGACTTTTTAAGATGGAATCACAAGTCTTAAAATGATATCAGGGTCCACTAAACTCAAATGAACTATTCGATCCTATTAAGATTCAAAAAATTGAGCACACGAAAATATAGACTAATTTATTAGAATTTGAGTTACTCCTCTTAATAATGTTGATATCTGAAATTTCAATTCTTAACAGAAACATCACCCTCTCAACCTTGAGGGGTTGCTCAATTGGTCAGGTTTTGGGTTTGCTCCCCAATGATCACCAATTCGAGTCCTCTCAGGATCACTGAAGTGAGTACCCGACCGTAAATTTCAGGTTCTCGTGGGATTAATCGAGGTGTGCACAAGTTGGTCCGGACATTCACGGTTATTAAAAAAAAAAAATCCATCACCCTCTCATAAATAATGCCATTGATGAAAAGTGCAGCAAATGGCAGTCTACTCTTCCTTTTCTTAAGGTTTTATGTTCACCTCACAGACCTTTTGTATGTTTTGGTTTGGTTTTTATGTCACTGTTAGGGATTCGCGCACTACCTATTATTGTTTGTTTAGTTTAGGTTTTCAAACACTAGCTGAGGCTTCATTTGTTTCTTTGAACTTTGTTTAGTGGATGCAAATATTTAGAGAACCTGGAGTTGTCCAATTCTTTGATCCAACTTCGGTAGAACTTTTCGAAATCAATATATTTGTTCTTCAATTCAATCTTCAATAATCGCTTAAAATCAACGAGGTTTTAAATCAACTCTCAGTATTTAGTTAAGTCGACTATTAAATGCCAGTTCCTGATATATCAATGAACTCCGTCTTGTGTTTATTTCATTTCTTAAAAAGAAATGAAAAAAAATAAAAATAAAAATCTAAGATCAATGGTTCTCGTGTTTATATGTCATTTAAATAGTAAAGTTTTTTCATACCTTTAATATTATCATTATCATGTTAGGAAGATAAGAGATTTTTACACCTCTGTCTATGTGGCAGGTCATGTGGCTTCTAGCTAAGTAAAAATGTCATGCAGGTACCTTTGCTCCACCGTACCATCTCGTCGTTTGAGGAAAAATTAGTGTGTCACCTCTTTTATTTGTTTGTCTGGGAGAATGAGGTCAAATCCCATTAGCTCATGCACCTATTCTCTTTTTCGTCGCGATATGAGCACAACCCAATGCCTCGATGTGTTCTCCCTCCGAGACAACATAATTTTTCTCTTCTCCGGTACATGACCAAAAAAAAATGTGATATTTCTAAGAGGAACATATCTATCTTGAAGACCTTATGAAAAGTCGCCTATGAAGGAAATGCTATAAAGGTGGGAACACGGAGTATTTTATAAAGGATTGCGATAAGGAAAAAAATAAGCAAAAGAATAAAGAGAGAAGTGGGATGTTTAATTTAGTGGGCTTTTAAGGAATGCTATTATTAATGTTCGAATAGAATTCAATTTTATTTATAGTATTATCAACAAGAATTCTATTATTAAATGCTATAAAATGTTGTAAAGCTTGTCACATCGATAGCAATAGCAATTGAGAGGAACCCAACTCTTGGCCAAATCAAGTGGACCTCTATGATTCGAGGCGGTTGAGGTCCAACCTTGATATGTAACACTTTTGAACAATGTACGATTTAATTGATGTAACATTTTTGAAAGGTGGCTTGTACCGCCTAAAACAAGATGTGGGTGGTCACAAGCCTATGATAGCTACCATGTGACATCTTTGAGCTTGATATGTAAGCCATGTGATGAAATCACATTCAAGCATCCGAGGGACCTCATTTGCATCTCTTGCTTTACTCACGTTTGGTGTTATTTGAAGGGATTATATATTGGTATTCTCAATCTAAAATATACCACTTGACTCCCACATTGTCCTTTCTTTGTGTTTCTACCACAATCAAATCTTTGTTCACATTTTGATTTAAGCGTCGTAGTGCGCGTGATCGTGGCCTCCCCTTTGTCCTTAGAAGCTGTGGCCGAGTCTTTAACGAATGTGTCCAAATGTGCGGCTAACATGCACGTGAAGGAGAGAATAGTTGAGATCCGTTGAAGCATGTGTTCCATCCACGAATCATTTTCCGTGTTGCTCCTCTTTTTGCCTGAAAATGATCTAAGAACTGATGTATATTTATGTTATGAGAAATTATGGCAGATCAAACCTCATATTTGATATTAATTTTAAGATTAAATTTAAATGAATTAGTATTTCCCTTATCAACCAGCAAAAATATGGAAATTTAAACAAATATATATGCTCTAGCAGAGGGGCGGAGCCAGCC
>CAIGRF010303026.1:9143-20205 GCA_903798235.1 Fraxinus ornus | reverse complement strand
ATGCATAAGTAGATTCCCAACAAAACATACCTTTTGTTCTTATTTTGATCTTTTAAGTTGAGTATCTTAATTGAATTAAACATTCTTTGTACATAACGAATACTCTCAATATATCATTAACAATTATGATATATTTATAAATAAGGGCATTTACTGTCGTGAGTAAAGATATGTAAGGGTAAAGGTGAAAATCAAATGTTTTTCATACATCCACGGGTATCAACTAAGGGTATGTTGGGCCTATAGCTATATATATATAAGGGCAATATATAATATATAAATCCCACATAGATAATTTTTAATGCATCCAAGTACACCAATAAAGTGTTTTATCAATTTATGCATGACATATCGTACGTGCTCTTGATTCTTGGTTATATTGATATGACTATGCACGACACTTTACATAATATTAAACACATAGTCATACATGATATTCCACATGCTATCAAGTAATTAATGTATCATACATTTGTAAAAATCATAATCTTTACACATGGTATCGACTTAAGGCTCTAAGGTTTACTCCTTAGGCTTAGGGTGTTCTACCCCTTGGTATAGCTCGTCTCAACCTACAAATGTTTATCCACTACATTTTATAGAGAGCCTTTCTGCGTGTACAGAAAGGCAATTATAGAAATGAACCAGAAATCTCACAATAGGAAGGGGTGGTGGATTTTTCGGCATTTTTTATTACAACATGGGCCCACACATGTAAGATTTCTGGTGGAATTCTGTGGACTGCCTTTCTGTACAAATGGTATAAGTGTTTTATAGAATACTAAATCATAATCAGCACGTTACATGTCACATATTATTAAGCAAGTAATGTGTCAATTTTGTGAGAATCATAATTTTAACACAAGGTGTCAAACCAAGGATATGGATTTGACTCCCTAGTATTAGAGTGTCAAAACCCTTGACACTCTTATTCCAACGTGCACATTTTTATGCCCTAGACATGTCCTAAGATTCGGCAATGTTTTTACTATGTAAGTAAGTGATATTGATGAGCTTTGTCTACTTACCATTTAGAAGTGAGGTAGTCTCAGTGGTGCAAAGGATAAGAGTGAGGTAGTCTCAGTTGAGTTGGCAGCCGCAGTGTGAGGGTTCGATTCCTGCCTCTAACAAGGTTTGGAATTGGATTCTTTGTGGGTACTAGTATGACAGCTCTTATACCCTGACCTGCTAAGGCACATCCCGCGACTTACCTCCTCCACGATGCTCTAGGGGTGGGGTGGGGTGGGGTGGGGTGGAGACCCTCAAGGTTGGGGTTCAACCTTTAGAAAGTATTTAAACATAATTAAAATTTTAAACTCGGGGTTTGAGAGTTTTTACTATCTTTCAAAAAATTTAGTATAATAAAGGGCATTGTTGATCAAGTAGAAAGATATACTTATGGATAAATTTACTTTATAATTATAAATAAATAGTTATTAGTGACTTAAGTTTTAAAGTTGAAAACAAATAAGATTGTTATTCAGACTCTATTTGTCTGCCATAAAATAAAAATAAAATTGAAAAAAACGAGTCTTGAAATTGTTATTTTTCATGAATTTTTATGGTTCAAAAGCGAGAAAAATATTTGGATTTAAGTTGAAAAAAAGTTTGAAAAAAAAAAAAAAAGAATTTTGATTTAATGGATGTCAAATAGAAGCTTAACATTGAAGTACACAAAACATGGAGTAAGTCACTTGAGTTAGGGCTCAAAGTTTATGAAAGTGAAGTCATTTTTGCAAATAAAAAATTACTTTTTAACATATTTAGATAATTGTTTTGGAATTGTTTCGTTTACCTAGAAAAGATTTTAAAGAAAGTTAGTTAATCTAAGTCAATTTTTAAAGGAATATTTTATATAAGAAGTAGAAGTCTTGTGATATACTATCCAGCATTATTGATATTAAAATACAATTTTTGGTGGTCCATGAATTAATCTGGTTAAACTGGAAAACCTGGGTATCAAAAAAAAAATACAATTTTGGTGGCGCTAAGTATAATGAAATATTGAAAGATAGAATTAAGTGAATTAATAAAGTTATAACTATCATTTAATATCACATTATTATTATCTAAACTGATATTTTAACACCATCGGTGCTAAATAATTTACTCTTTGCTAAATGATCCCTTGTCCTCGTCTATGTGTGCCACTTTGTTTCCATGCATTAATAAATTGTTATTCTCGGAGTGATTTGCAATATAAACCCCTGTTTGGTACGTATTATTTTTTTCATTCTCACTCTTCTACTTATTTTAAAACACACATTCTTCAACAATTTATTATTTCAAAATACATTCTTCCAAAATAATATGACTCAAACACATCCTGAAAAAGAAAATATACGCTATTCACCATTAAAAAATTAGAAAGAGTTTTTCAAAAAAAAAAAAAAAAAAAATTAGAAAGAGAGAAATTTGTAAGACAGTACTCGTCCTTGGCAATTAAAACACGCTTTCGTTTTAAACATACGCCTAATTGCATAACTTTAGAAGGTGCGTCACTGAACAAATATTTTCATTTCCTACTGAAGTCAGACGGTGGAAGCTATGGAAATTGATCGTGGAAGTACGTCTCAAGATCAAATCAATCGGAAGCGTATGTTATTCTCCATTTTCGCTTTTATAATTATTTAACGAAATTTTTAATATGATGAAAAGAGTTTCTGAAACTCTTTTTTTGTTAATTGTTTTTCAAAGATGGGGAAGATATAGAAGAAGAAGGAAGGGGGAAGTTAAACCCTATTATGGTGTTACTAGTGGGTGCACCCGGAAGTGGAAAATCCACCTTCTGTGATAACGTTATGAAGACTTGTCCCCGGCCATGGGCACGCATTTGCCAGGTAGATTTATATGGGCACAAACTGTTTGCTGAAATGAATGAATGGATTTGAATTTCATATCTCTTCGTACGGATGTGTATAATAATGAATTGTTTCTGAATTTTTTAGACAGGTTCCCGTCCTCATTTTTGTGATGTATTGTTATGGGCTATAATTTATTAACTTGTATTAGTTTATGGACTATACCATTGGTTCAGTAAAGTGTTTCACTGAATTTAACTCCCTTTGTAATGCTTGTACAAAAGATCTTGTTAAGTAGCTTGTAGTCAATTTTGGTGATAATTTTATTTGTCTTATATTTATGTACAATTCTATGCTATATATGAAAACCCAGTCTTTCTATTTCATGTGTCAATGTAGGTGAAAGATTCTTTTTTGTTGACATTGTTTGGGATATCTCTTGTTGGTTTAGTAATCCTTTTATTCATAATTCAGGACACCATTAATAATGGCAAGTCTGGGACAAAAATCCAGTGTCTAGCCAGTGCAGGAAGTGCATTAAAGGATGGTAAAAGTGTATTTATTGACAGATGCAACCTTGACCGAGAGCAGCGTGCAGACTTTTTGAAGCTTGGTGGCCCACAAGTTGAGAAGCATGCTGTGGTGCTTGATCTTCCTGCCAAGCTCTGTATTTCTCGGTCTGTGAAGCGGAGTGGGCACGAGGGCAACTTACAAGGTGGGAAAGCTGCTGCAGTTGTGAATCGGATGCTGCAAAAGAAAGAATTACCTAAGTTGGGTGAAGGGTTCACTCGAATTACATTCTGCCAGGATGAAAAGGATGTCCAAGAAACCATCAATATGTATATTGCCCTTGGTCCGTCAGGTTCCATTCCCTCTGGCTGTTTTGGTCAGAAAAATGCAGATGCCAAAATACAACTTGGGATTATGAAATTTCTGAAAAAGGTGGATTTACCAGGTGATGCCAGATCTGAGGCAAATGTCTCTCAGAAATGTGTCCATAATGAAGCCTCCAAGGAGATGGACCTTGGAATTGAGGGCACTCAAAATATTTCTGTTCGATCAGGTAAAGCTTTTGTGGATCTGAAAGATTGTGACAAAGTCGAAATGACCTCTGTTGCTGGTGGGAATGCTTCGGACAATATTCCGACTTTGGCATTTCCGTCTATTTCTACAGCTGATTTCCAATTCAATCTGGAGAAGGCATCTGACATTATTGTTGAAAAAGTTGAGGAGTTTATAAGTAAGATCGGAAAGGCTAGGCTTGTTTTGGTAGATTTGTCTCATGGATCAAAAATATTGTCCCTGGTTAGGACTAAAGCTGCCAAAAAGAACGTTGACTCCAGTAAGTTCTTCACGGTTGTGGGAGATATAACGCGACTCCATTCTTGTGAAGGTTTGAACTGCAATGTAATCGCTAATGCTGCCAATTGGTGAGTTTCTTAATTATACAATTGATTGAACAAAAGCTGAGGATTTTCATTTACTGAAAATCTATCTGCTTGTCTTCTATCAGTTTCTTTTTCTTCTTGTTACTAGTATGCTGTTGTAAAGGTTTGTGCCAATAAATGCTTCATCTCTCAATTATTTGTGTCTGCCAAAAGAAACTGGTTTGAAGAGTGACAGGGTGATGGGATGTTATATAATATGTAAGCATGACGCCATTGAAATGATTTCTGGGGTTGTTAGGAAATAACTATAGCACTATTAAAATGATGTATTGTTACACTTGGAAGAAAGCGTCAGGGATTCAGTTCATGTAATAAAGAGTCCTTTGCCTTATTAGCACAGGGTAAAAAATCTATTATATAAGCAAGATCTGCTGAAATTTTATTGTAATCTTTTAAAATATGTAAGACCATGTTCCCAAAAAAAAAACACGTTTGATGGAAAATTGATGCTTACAGATTGTTGCAGAGGCTTACAGACCTATGCAACTAAACTGAGTTTGGAATCTATCTGTCATCTGGATGCAATTTTGTACAGATACGTGAAATATCTTCAAAGAGGAAATGTGGAAGAGATTTATAAAGAATGGGGATAGCAGATCGTTCCATATAACTGTAAGGGGGGAGCTATCAATAGATCGCTCTCTCCATTATTGTTAAATGTCAACCTTTACATGGAAAGAAGAATGGGGGAGCTTTACATTATCAAGATGATAACTACCTTTATATGTTAGGATAGCATTCTTTCCTGGCATGGATCCCAGGAAATAAGACATAGAATGGCACAGTTCCCCCCTAGTCACCTTCTTTTTCTATTGTTTGACTTGCCAACTTAATCTTGTCACATATCTTTCAAGAACAGTGCTATCTGTCAGTTTGTCTCTTCCTTCTTACACCATCCAAATTCTTTATATATATGCCACATTTGCATTTCAGGAAGATCATCTGAAGGATAACTTTGTGCAGGCGACTAAAACCTGGAGGTGGAGGCGTAAATGCTGCTATCTTTAGTGCTGCAGGTCCTGAACTAGAAAATGCAACCAAGGAAAGGGCTGGATCGCTTAAGCCTGGAAAAGCTGTAGTGGTCCCGCTTCCTCCAACTTCTCCATTGTTTACTAGGGAAGGCATAACCCATGTCATCCATGTTTTAGGACCAAATATGAATCCTCAGAGACCAAACTGTCTTAACAATGACTATGCCCAGGGCTGTGAGGTACTTCGTGAAACTTACTCATCCCTTTTTGAAGGGTTTGCATCCATAGTAAGGTGTCACGGAGGATCCTCCAAGGGAAGCAGTGGAAGATCACTAGAATCAAAGACAAGTCCTACAAATGGGGATGAGAAGGTCAAAAGGGAAGCTATCTATGAATCAGACGTAAACAAAAAATTGAAGGGACTTCAGAAAGACCTTAAACCTAGTGTTAGAAATTATCTGAACAAAAAAGAAGACCCAGATAAGGAAGATGGTGGAGGCATGACCAAAGCATGGAACTCATGGGCTCAGGCTCTTTACAATATTGCAATGCATCCTGACAAGCATAAGAATGTTGTGATGGAGATATTGGATGATGTTGTAGTACTGAAGGATCTTTATCCAAAGGTCTTTCATATCTCTCTATCACGCTCACACACACACACTTGGGTATATACACTTGAATGATTTAATGTGTTAACACTTCTCTATTTCTTCGCCCAGGCTCAGAGGCATCTCTTGGTGATGGCAAGACGTGAAGGTCTGGACCGGCTTGCAGATGTATGCAGAGAGCACCTCTCATTACTAAAGACAATGCACGCTGTTGGGTTGAAGTGGGCAGAAAAGTTTCTTGATGAAAATAAATCACTGGTATTCCGTCTTGGGTACCATGCAGTAAGTTCTGATTAGACCGGAGAGTGCTTTTTTGATGTTATTGTTAAATCTACTAATCTCTTTAGTGTTACTTGCCTTGGCAAATTCAGTTGACCGCTTAAGAATTAGTCTTGCATTAGTCATTTAAAGTATGAAACTAAAGAATTAATCTTGCATTAGTCATTTAAAGTATGAAAAGGGAATGACGTATAAGAATACATTGAACAGAAGCATTATGACTTGTATGCTAGAGAGATGAATTTGTTAAGGATATTCACAGAGGGTTAGTAGAATTAGGGGATAAATGATAGAAGTATTGACTTTGACCTTGAAGCAACTTGGTTAATTTGGTGCCTTTTGATCCATAATACTGGGAAAGGAGAGTAATTAATTTTTCGCTATTAGCTGTTGCAAACAGAACGGCAACCTTAAATTTACCATACTAGGAAGTTCATTTTCCAGTACAAAAAGTGTCTTGTATGGATGACAATAGCTTATTTTGTTCTACTTTAAGTTCAGGCAATAAATGCAACTGAAGTGATTAGAAAACAAGGATTAGTGTTTGAAATTCTAATGCTTCCAGTCTGACTCGTACAATAAATTTCTGGGGTTGAACTTGGTTTCATGGTTTGTTCACCCAATCAATTAATTTATACTAAATTGTTAATTGTTTGAAATCCTTACCTCATTGCACCAAGCAAGCTTAGTAGTTTCCAAACCCCCCCCCCCCACCAATTTTTTTTTTTATTGCAAGCAGTGTATTGTTCTTCTGTTTGACGAATTGAATTGTCCCTTCTTATAGGCCCCTTCAATGCGACAACTGCACCTTCATGTGATCAGCCAAGATTTTGAATCGAAACATCTCAAGAATAAGAAGCATTGGAACTCATTTAATACCCCATTCTTCCGGGATTCAGTTGATGTGATACAGGAAGTCAACGAACATGGCAAGGTCGCGTTGAAAAATGAAGACAATTTCCTCTCCATGGAGTTGAGATGTCATAGGTGTCAAAGTGCACATCCAAACATACCTCGCCTCAGATCGCATATTAGCTCTTGTCAAGCCCCATTTCCTGCTGCTTTGCTCCAAAATGGTCGTCTTGTTTTCGTGCCAAGTGAAGATGGTCCCTGCAAATAGTTATTCCCTTTGTAATAGTTTTTCTGATGTGTAAATGACACTCGAGTCTTTTCTGCATCAAAATGATTTTGTGAACTATGCTATAGATTCCCCACGCATTTAATGTTTGGATGCTTTTTTTATATAACCAGTAAAAGAAAAATGAAATTAACGCTGTTAAACTTTACAATTACCTCGCCATCAGTCTATAGGTTTAACGCTCCCAACGGGGATAAATTTTGATATATTTGATTTCACAAATTGTTACAAGTGTGAGCCCTCTCTAGTCCAATCTGAGAGATTTGTGAAGTTGATGTGGTAGAGCTCTGTCTGGATAATAAGATTTAAATTTCCTGTATCTCCTCTTTGGAAGCATTTTTCTCTTTTCTTTTTAACCAAACATTTGTCAATAAAATAATATCACACGTAAATTCAAAATTTTTCCTTCTTTTTTAATCATATATTCTTTAAAAAATCACTATTTCAAAATATATTTTTTTCCAAAATTTGATTTTGATGGCGCCTGGTCCAATAGGGGGGCGTCACTTGGCGAGTAAGTCATCCTTGTAGTAAGTGAGTAAGTAACTCTACCATGGTCCGTTTGTTTATATTTTAAGGAAAATAGAAGATGCCTATACAACATTATTGAGTTGTAGATAGAACCTGTGGAGATAAAGACTAGAGTTTCACTAGATTGCTTTAGAGGTGCTGCCATTTGCAGATTTTTATTTTATTTTATTTTATTTTTATTTATTTTTTGCTAATTGCCAATGAAACTCTTAAGTGGAAGCCTGTAAAAATTCTGTGAAAGTTTTCATGTAGGTGCAGAATTATTCAATTAAAAAGGAACAGAAGCATCACAGGTGCTGCCATTGAAACTGCTTCAAGTGGAAGCCTGTAAAAATTCTGTGAAAGTTTCCATGTATGTGTAGTATTATTCATTTAAAAATCTTTCAATTTACATGTAAGCTAGATAGCAATTTATTGAACTTATCGAAGATGCTCTTAGCAAATGTGAATCCCTAATATATTGACACGTCATAACTTGGCTCGTTTTCATTTTCTAAGAATGTCTAATGTGTCGAGATATCAAATGTGTACAAATATGAACTAGGAGAGTTAGTTCTTTTACGGTTTTGTCAATCCTAGTTTTAATTCGATCACTTCATCCTTCATCATGCTTTTCAATAAATAAATAAAATAAAATTTAGAATTTATTAAATGATAAAATAAAAGGGGAAAAAATCAGTTTGTTTTAAAATTCAGTTTATTTTCCCGTGGCATTGTCAAAGATGTGACAACATGATTGACAGATAATGGAAATGGATTGATCTCCCCTTAAGCCGACGGAGAAATTTACAAGAAAGTACATTAGTTGTGGACTAAACACTCAATCGTACGATACATTTTGTTACACGACATTCTACGATTGTCTGGTAATTCAACATTTAAACCTTAATTATTAGGATAAACAGATGAAATTATAGTCACCAGATAGTGACGTTGACCATAAATTTCGGACCACAAGTGAAAATATAGTGATGGCAATGTTACATCCTAAAGAAAGTGAGACCAAGAGAAACTTGTTGGTCCAAGACTATATTTGTCTAATCTTTTTTGCTTATTTTTTTCTAAACTTAGCTATATTACTTTTTCGTTCTTTATTTTCAATGTCGACTTTTGTATTAATCACATCGAATAAATAATTTATTTGAACCTTGGCAATTTCGAGTACAAAAAAAGTCGGAAGTAGGTGAAATAATTAAATGCCTTGAGGAAAGTGGAAATTGGAGAAGCTTGTTTCAATTTGATCCGATTTAGGTGTTGACGAAGTTATAGATCCTGATCAAATCTCTTCGATTTAGCTTTACTTTTAGGCATGCAACGATTAGGTGAGTTAAAACACAACATGTGTAACAAGCCATGCACTCAATTATCGTGTCATGGACGTTCACCACCCCAAGCCAAAAGATGCCATTAAACAAAAAAGACAACATTTGTAAAGCATAAATATCAATAGACATCAATACTTGTAAATATATGTAAAGAAACAACACTAGGATAAAATGCATCTTCAACGTGTCGAAATGTTAAGAACTTGGAACTAGAGTGACCAATAAAATAGTTGGTATTATGTAATTCATTAAATTTGCTGAATCGAAGTAGTCTACTGAGGGTTGGGAGGGCGACTATTCGCTGCTGAGACCTTAGAACCCCATTCGAGTAGCTCTTTGCTGGTGTCGTCCTTGTGAACAATCACTTCGATGAAGCATAAGCAGTCTTTCTTGTCTCCGGTTGCAGTTTCAATTGCTTTAACTAGTTCTTCTTCATATTGTACCTACATTAACAATGACGCCAAAGAATTAGTAAAAACAGGAACTTCAACCGGGTTATTCTATTCCCCCTCTTGGAAAGAAAAGAACTTGAATCAAAATAATTTACTTAACAAAAGGGACAGTTAATAGCTCAATTACCTTAGTTGTCCAGCAATTTCCTTCACCATTGTGGATTGCATCTACTAATGCAGTGTAATTCCAGTTCTTGATTACATTGTATGGCCCGTCGTGGATCTCTACTTCAATGGTGTAACCACCGTTGTTAATCAGGAAGATGATAGACTTCTGTCCAGATCGAATCATTGTTGACACATCCTGAGCAGTCACCTGCAACGTAAAATTCAAAAGTAGATGCAGAGCTTAGACATACAGCTTTGCCATGCTACCGTCAACAACCCACATTCACCTAAATGTGGAGCAGAACTACCCAACTGTGACATTTCCATGATAACGTAACTTTCACATTGGGAGGGAAACCACTATAAACCTATGCATTTTTTCGATATTATTCTCTATCTTCTACAAATAAGGGAGGAATAGATAACCTGGAAGCTACCATCACCGATGCAGGCAATGACTCGCTTCTCTGGTACAGCTTGTGCATAACCCAGAGTTGCGCCTACGGACCAACCAATGGATCCATATTGCATTTGGAATTCATACCTGCAAACCAAGTTTCTATATGAGACCTCAATATTCATATTGTCTAAAGACTCTTAAGGCAACATCGAAGTTCACATATTTAGATTTCTCTAGTGCTAACCTGCATGCCGGTGGCAGTTTTAGTTTTTGGCAGTTGAACCATGAGTCCCCGGTCTCAGCAATGACAGCCGTTTCACTCGACAATATCTTCTGAATATGCTGGAACAGAACATTAACCCTCAATGCCTCCATAGGTTCGCACTTGAGAGGAAGTCCTTCAGGAACATAAATCCTATGGTAATTCTCATAAGCAGTCGTGTTACACTTGAGCCTCTTCGCAAGAGCAACGAAGAAATCCTTCATTAGGATACAACCAAATGTAGGTCCATTAGCAATTGTGACACGATCAGGCTGCACGATGATCGCCTTCTCTTTCTTGAGAAGAAGAGAATATCCAACCGAGCTATAGTCGTTAAAGATTGGACCAGCGAACAAATATGCATCAGCTGATTCCACGATTTCTGCACAAAAAGCCGTGCTCACTGCGCCCCAGTAAGTGCCGATGAAATGTGGATGGTGCTCGGGGACTAGCCCTTTGGCCGATGGCATCACCGCGAGAGCATAGCCACAAGCATCTGCTAATTCGACAAAGGCATTACATGCTTTGGCAACACGAAGTTTCGGCCCACCCACCATAACTGGTTTGACAGCATTGTTCAAGAATGCAGCCGCTGCTTCGACGGCAGCTTCCAAACCCATTTTATTACTCACCCTACATCAAACGGAATTACTATCATTAACAAAATTAAACCACGTTAAAATAACAAAATCAATGTTTCAGATCTATTAATATATTCTGGAGTCTGGACTACACA
>CAIGRF010303017.1:0-10730 GCA_903798235.1 Fraxinus ornus | reverse complement strand
CGATCAAAGCTGAATCAATATACTTGGTTATATTTGGGCTCAATTTTATTCAAAATACATTTTTTTCTCTTTTCTTTTTAACCACTCGTCTTTCGATAACGCTCCTATTTTACAACCATTATTCTTGAATTTTTCGTTACACGCTCATTTTCAACCACACATTTACACAATAAAATATTTTACATGTAAACTTAATTTTTTTTTCTACTTTTTAACCACACATTTTTTAAAAAAAATCTATTCAAATTAATTTTTTTTTTTTGAAAATAATGACCACCAACAGGGACAAAAAAGTGCTACACGCAAATCTAATATATTTTTTTAAAATATATATTTTTTTTTTTTTACCTACAATTTGATTTTATTGGAGCTGGCTATAACTTACTTGACTTAAACATGGGTGTTTGGTGGGGATTAAAATTAGATTTTTAGTAAATTGTGATATAAATTTTTGAAATGCATAATTGAAAAGTTGTGAAACCCATGATAAAGATTGTTAATATTAATTGTTTGATTTTGATTTAAATTAAAATCTAACTTTGATCCGTACCAAACAAGGCAATAATAGTGTCACTGGACTGGACAGATATCACCATATCATTGGGAGCTGATATCGTGCACCAGATTTTTTCGCTGAAACATCAAGATTAACCACACGTGTCCTACAACATCTGTCAAGTTGCTGCCATCTTTACCAACAAGATTACCAACCGAGTCCTTCTGGGTGTCTGAAAATATGTCATGCCCGTTTTCTTGAGATTTTTTCTTCTCTTCCATCCTTTCAATTATTATTATTATTTTTACATTCACATAATAAAATATTCAATTCATAAATTCAAATTTTTTTCTTACATTTTAATCATACATTCTTCAATAATTCACTATTCAAATCGATTTTTTTTCCAAAAAAAAATGACCACAAAACATGGGCTAAGTTTTGTGAAAATTGATACGTAGTTAAAAATTATAATTTTTTTTTGAATTTAAATGTAAAATTATTTTATTTGAATAATATGAATTAAAGAATGAGTTGTATGTATAACAAATAACTTTTGGAGAGGTGGAACAATTTCCGATCATGGTGTAAAATAGATTTAAATTCTAATTTAAATATCCAAAGTGGCCGAAAAAGGCTTCAATGAAGAGATGCAAGTTAAATGTAAGTTCTGTTTTTCGCAGAAAATGTAAAAGAATATATGTTTACATCTTTTATACATTTAGAATAGACAAAAAGTGGATTTAATCCTTGTTTGAGTTGGATTAAAATCCAATTAAAATTTTCAGTCAAAGTCAAGAATTAATTTTATCCACACATTTTATGGAATCCACAACTTTTAAACAATACATTTCATTAACTTTTATGAAAATATGCTAATAATCTAATTTTAATCTCTATCAAATGGGGCCTTAGACTTTTCGTTGGGGCATAATTTGAATTTAGATTCATTATGATGTAAATGATGATGCAAAAATAATTTTAAGGATATCAATTTACACTCAATTTTTCATCACAGTTATAAATGCACTTGGGGGTTTAAAGTTTCTTTTTAAATGTTTATGACTTTTTTTTTTTATCTTAATTTTATTATTATTTGTCATCTTAGGTATGGAGTGACATATATGTCAATGAGTTGATGTGTTAATTCATACCTAAACAACGGTGACGATTCCTTCTCCTAAGGTTACGTCTATTTTTGTAGCACAAAATCTTCAATCATCTCATACTTCTCCAAATATTTCATTGCTCAAGTATGTTCATAAATTTTTGAATCGATAACTAAATAGTCAACACGTTTTTAATAACAGTTTTTCTTTAGAAAACTTTGGTGACAAATTAAATACTCAAAGTCGCTAAAGCTATGCCAAATGAATCCTAAGTTACTCACACTCGTAATAAAATATTCGTCGTTAACATAGTTCGTTATATGCACGTAATGAGATTGTAACATAACTAATTGAAGAAAAAATGATAAAAATTTAGATGAATTGGCATTGTGAGGTTTCTCTTCATTAAGGTTTCATATTGCAAATTACATCAGCCACATGATCATGAGAAGGGCTATGTTTGAGACTGTTTTCTTTTCTGTTCTTTTCTCTCTCTCACAAAACACGACGTCAATATTAGAGGTGGCAATGAGTCGAGTCGAGATTCAAACAATTTTCTTTTCTTTTCCTTTTTTCTCTCTCTCACAAAACACGACGTCAACATTAGTGGTGGCAATGGGCCGAGCCGTGCTCGCTGCTCGGCTCGGCCCACGAGCTTGTTTTATATATATAGCTTCGGCTCGTGGGCAAGCTCGTTGGCTCCCCCACAAGCCGCTAGTAAAAAAACTAGGCTCGGGCTCCTCTTTTGACGAACCAGAGCGACTCACGAGCTGCTTTTTTACGAACTAAGCGGTCAAGCCGACGAATCGCTCGACTCGATTGCTATCTCTAGTCAACATGCAATTATTTAGAAGCCAAATTATTTATTTAAAAGTCGAAATCACGTGTTGGAATCAATCACTACTTTCCGACTAAGAAATCAATAACCATGTGGTGGTGAATGATGATAATTTGTTGATGTGAAGCAAACTTATTTCCAATTATTGACCAAATTGTAGCGTGTAAGTATTTATTTTTTATTTTTATTTTTAAATTTTGAAAAAAATATTCCTCTGTGTACACGTGTACTTCAATGATTGTCCTAACTTAGGGTCCATTTCTATGATCAGGCATTAAGGTGATGTTTGATTCACCATTTTTTTCCATGAAAAATGGAAAATGAATCCAACTTTTTGATACACTTTTTCTTCTAGCTCTAGGCAATTTGCCATTTTGGTGGGAATTCACCAAAATTCCTGCTTTTATGACGTTTGATTGAAGACTTTTTTCATAAAAAATATTTTCTAATTTTTGGTCATGTTGATCATACTTTTTTCAGAAATAACATATTGAATATCTATTTACATTCTACACGCGTGACGTGACGATATAAAAATTAAATCAACCTCTCTTGCTAGGACACGTTTAACATGAACTATCAAATTTTTACTGGATATTGCAATAGACAAGATGACCACGTATTAGCCCAAGGTATTGAACCCTGACATTTTGTGCTATAAATTGGCCATTCTCTCTAGCCTTCTCCCACATTCAGTTTTCACATGACATTCCTCGTTCTTGTACAATCAGGGCAAATCCAGTTGCTGATTCTTAAAAGGTGAGTATATTTCTAAGGTTATTTATTTTTTAAACAATGCTCAATTTTAAAATAATAAACTATACATATTTCATTGGGTTATTTCACCATGTTGTGACTAATCCGAACAACAAAAAGTGCTACCGTTCTTTGAGAAAAAAGAACTCATCTTTCTTGAAACTGGCTCATGAGATGAAGGCGATCGAGTGGTTGTATGTTCACGAGTTAAGTTTATTTGGCAATATGAGATGCGACTAGAGTAGTTTTAATCCATTTGTTTTTAGAATCGACGTTCAACACCGCCCATATTTTCAAAATGACAGACTTGTTAAATCGAAACGGTCAATAAGAAAGAATGCTCAAGCAATTATAAGCTCACAAACGGAGACTTAGCGTGTTTTTGTTTGTTTTCTTATTGGATTGAGTGTGTCATCTTCTCATTTTGTAGAGAAGAAAAGATTACTGCATTGAAGAAGACATGACAATCAAGCCAGTTGTACGAATTGTGGACGGGAAACTGGTGGTGAAGGATCGGACCATACTGACAAACGTGCCGGACAATGTGATAGCCACCTCTGGAGCCTCGGCTGGGCCGGTCGAGGGCGTGTTCTTGGGGGCCGAATTCGACAACGATAACAGCTGTCACGTGGTGTCTCTTGGGACGCTGCTCGAGGTTCGGTTCTTGGCTTGCTTCAGGTTCAAATTGTGGTGGATGGCCCAGAAAATGGGGGACAAGGGCCGAGACATTCCCCTGGAAACTCAGTTCTTGTTGGTGGAAACAAAAGATGGATCAAACTTAGAGTCAGATGTTAATGGAAATGACGACAACAACGTTGTGTACACCGTGTTTTTGCCTTTGGTTGACGGACCATTCAAAGCTTGTCTTCAGGGGAACGTTCATGATGAGCTTGAATTGTGTTTAGAGAGTGGAGATATCAGCACCGTTGGGTCGACATTTGCTCATTCAGTTTACATTAGTTCAGGTACCGATCCGTACGCCACGATATATGAGGCGATTTCGGCCGTCAAATTGCATCTCGGGACATTCAAGCTTAGGCATGAGAAAAAGTTGCCGGGATTTGTTGATTACTTCGGGTGGTGCACATGGGATGCTTTCTACCAAGAGGTGACTCAAGAGGGCGTCGAGGCTGGCCTCGAAAGTCTCACTGCTGGCGGGACCCCTCCAAAGTTTGTCATCATCGACGATGGCTGGCAATCGGTTGCGGGTGATTACGAAAAAAACGAACAACAACCACCCCTTCTAAGATTAACCGGAATCAAAGAAAATCCGAAATTCCAAAACAAGAACGACCCAACAGAGGGAATCAAGACCATAGTCAACATCGCAAAACACAAGCACAGACTGAAATTTGTCTACGTATGGCACGCAATAACCGGCTACTGGGGTGGTGTTCGTCCCGGCGTGAAAGAAATGGAGGAATACGGATCGAAAATGCAGTATCCAAAGCTGTGCAAGGGAGTTCTAGAGAATGAACCAGGGTGGAAAACTGATGCAATTGCAATTCAAGGATTGGGATTAGTGAATCCCAAAAATGTGCAGAAATTTTACAATGAATTGCATAGTTATTTAGCCTCTGCAGGGGTTGATGGAGTAAAAGTGGATGCACAATGCATACTAGAAACTCTTGGGGCAGGACTTGGGGGTAGAGTTGAATTAACAAAGCAATATCATCAGGCACTTGATACTTCTGTTGCTAGGAATTTTCCTGATAATGGCTGCATTTCTTGCATGAGTCACAATCTTGAATCCCTCTATTGGTATGTTTTTCTTAAACATGTTTGGCTAGGCTTTAAAATCTTACTTTAAAGTAGTGGTGAAAGTTAAAAATAAGTTACTTATTACTATGTGTTTTGATCTAACGGGCCAAAACAAACCAGCTCAAAACAAACGGCTATTGTGAGAGCGTCGGATGATTTCTACCCGCGCGATCCTGTTTCCCATACAATTCACATTGCTGCAGTTGCATACAACAGCGTGTTCCTTGGAGACATAATGCTAACTGATTGGGACATGTTCCATTCACTCCATCCGACAGCTGAGTACCATGGATCTGCAAGGGCTATCAGCGGTGGACCTGTCTATGTTAGGTAAGATATCCAAGACCTTCTAGAACTTTTTGTTACGTTGAACTGGACAAAATTGAAACTTGAGTTAAACTAAACGGAATTGAATATTATAAAGAGAGAGAATTCATAAAATCTATTAGTTATTTTGTAGAATCTTATTTGGTGTAATGTATCAAATGTACTATTAGTGTTTTTACACTATTTGCATAATAAATTCTTGCATTTCTTGAATACATGGTAAACTAAAATAGTTTTTTAAAATTTATTGATTCTTCTTGATCAATTATTGCATTTCTTGAACGTAGAATTAACTAACACACAATCTTTGTAACAGTGATGCGCCTGGGAAACACAATTTTGATCTTCTGAAGAAGCTTGTTCTACCAGACGGTTCAACTCTTCGAGGTCGGTTGCCCGGTCGACCTACCAAGGATTGCCTGTTCTCTGATCCTTCTCGTGACGGTGTTAGGTAAAGTTTCTTAATTGAAAATTGTTGTTCAGTAGTAGAATTTGACAAAATCATTATTCAGAAAGAATGAAGCTAAAATCTTGTATAATGTCGAATCTTGTCTTAATACTGTGTGCAATAGACTTCCAATTCAAGGGCCAAAGCCGCCAAACTTTGTTCACATTTGAATGTGAAATGAAATCCCATTAAAATCTTTCTGATTAAATTTGGTTTTATTTCAGCCTGTTGAAGATATGGAACATCAACAAGTATAATGGAGTACTTGGAGTATACAACTGTCAAGGTGCAGCATGGAACAGCGTTGAGAGGAAGAACACATTCCACCAAACTAAACCTGAACCAATAATAGGCAATATTAGGGGTAGTGATGTACATCTGATTTCTGAAGTTGTCCTAGACTCCAACTGGAATGGTATTGTGGCTATGTACTCCTACTGGAGTCGTAACCTTGTCATTCTGCAATACGATGTTGCCATACCAGTGTCACTCAAGGTCCTCGAACACGAGATCTTCACTATTAGTCCAATTAAAGTATTGGCGCCCCGTTTCAGCTTTGCACCCTTGGGCCTCATTGACATGTTCAATGCTGGTGGCGCAATAGAAGAGCTCAATTATGAAGTCAAGGCTGGGACTCGAGTTTCTGGAGCCGGAGAGGAGAACTTAAGCACGGGGGTGGTGGCCATTGTCTCCATGGATGTAAAAGGCTGTGGGCGTTTTGGAGCTTATTCTTCAGCTAAGCCTAGAAAGTGCACTGTGGGAGCATCACCTGTTGAGTTTGAATACGATTCAGTGTGTGGGTTGTTGACCTTGAATTTGCATGAAATGCCTCCTGAGGATCAGAAAGTTCACATTGTTGAGATTGAGCTATAAACATACTTTTTAGGCTGGTTAAAGAAGCATAACTGGAAATTATGGAGCTAATAAAGTGGACTTACCGGAGGTGCAGTACTTTCCATGTGCTAGTTAAATCTCGTCCACTCTAGAAATATCCAATACCATATATCAAACACGCACTAGGCATATACAAGCCCCTCTGGCTGGAGAAAAGTTGAACTCAGATTAGTGCTCGTCCTGTTTCAATTGAGAATCCCTCGTATCATGTGCTATGTATCATCTTCCTGGTGGGAAGAAACCAATAATAGTAATTGGCAATTTAAAAAATTTCCATCATTATCATGCTAGTTAAACTATGAAATGTTTTTCAATCAATTTTCTTGATATCATTTGAGAGGGGTTACATTATTGTGATTATAAGCAACACGAATTATTATTAAACAGATGCAGCACGACAAAGAAAAGGCACTTTGTAACCAGTCTACAGAGACAACCAAAATTAAGCACAATTTGGAATTCTGAACCAACTGGGAGANCATTCTTATATCTAAAGAACAGTTCCTTGCACAAGAGAGTTGAATTGCAACTTTCATCAGTAAATGATGGGATCTTCATTGTTGAAACGAGTTGTTCAATTGAGTAAAAAAAATACTATGCTCGGATCATTGAGAGTTCTGTCAAATTCTAGACACCATGGCTGAGAAGAACCTGCTCTGGATTTTTCTTGAAGCCCTCTGTCATATATCAGCTAAAAGTTCTCCATTTTATCCATGCTTCAAACTTTTCACCTCCATCCTGGTTCTCGAGATACAAAGTTTCTTCTTCATCTTATTCAAATGGTTGAACAGAACTTTTAATTCCTTGCAAACTTCATCAGTCTTCCAACTCTTCAAAGTTTCTCATTAGTCATTACTTTCCTAACTTGAAAGTACACATCAAAAGTCCCAGCTGCAACTTTGCCATTTCAAAGTGCTCACTCTTCATGTTGTGGAGGTTCTGCAGCATGTCGATAACTATTGATTAACAAAATGCAGGCAAAGAGTTTCTCCAATATCATGCTATCCCTAAGTGTACTCCTAAACTGTTTAATTTGCCAATACAATTTTATCTCATACATTGTAGGATGATTTTCCTACATTCATCTAGTCAAGGGCTTGTTGAAGATAAAATAATAATAAACAAATGTGTCTTCCCTCTAAAATTTCAATCTGTTACACGGAAACAAATGAGACAAGGTCCTAGGTTAAAATCTTATTGCTACCTCTTTATAAAACTTCTGTGAATCAGAATTTTAATTTTTTAAAAATGAATCTTTTTTTTTATCGAAAAAAAGAAAAAATGTTACTGCTCTATTAAATGAATTCACATTTGTTCTTCATCAAATTTACTACTTCTCTAAGTGGTTTCAACAACAGACGATGGATTGCGACACATAACTACACTGCTCTCTTCTACATTTTCTTCTCATCTGCTTTCTTGTGTTTCTTTTCTCGAGTTTTATGTTTTCTTTTCTTGATTTCTGAAGGCTTGCCAACTGATAATTCAAGGTTACAGTAGATTGCACACACAATGTATCCCAAATTACCATTGAATAATATTACACTTGAGATAGAAAACTTTACCAAAAAAAATTGGGAAAAATTCAATTCACATGCCACCTGAACTTGGTTGTTATACAAAACCATAACCCAAGCAGTTGAGACAGCGTTGTACCCTTAAATCAAAGCAAATGAGAACATCAGTTTCACAACCACTTCAACTATTAAACAGGAACGTTACGGACAACAAAAGGAAAAGGGCTGAAATGAAGATCACTTGCCTAGATCCATCACATGTCGGGCAGACACATGGATTTATAAACACGGGATCATAAAGTGGAGACCACTCTATTATGCCATTAGTTTTACAGAGTTTGCAAGGATAATAACCTATCCCTTTACAAGCCCCACATGGTCTGCCATATTTTTTCTGCAAAAAGACGTGTAGTTAACGATATTCCTAAAGAAAGAAACACAGCAAATCAAAAAATTTGACCCTATGAGTTGCAATGCATAACCTATGTGAATTTATTGGACAAAGGAATACAAACTGAATACAAACCTCATCAATCATCATATTTTTAATCCCTATTGCAGTCAAAGTTGATTCACAAAATTTAGCATTCGTGCATTTATAATTTACCCTTTTATGTAGAGTGAGACGTCCAGAAATGGAAGAGGTTAAGAAACCGAGAGAAAAAGTTCCACCAAAGAATGCAACAGCAGCTGTAGCAAACATGCGCAGAGTTCGGGAAACACCATTGCTGGACATCTTTTACCACAGTGCTTGTTTGCTTATCTTTTTGAAAGATTTTTACTGCCAAACATAAAAACTTGAGTTAGAACACGAGAGAGAGCTCCAAAACCACACAATATCATTTGGGGTTATATGTAAATGAGTAATCTCTAGAAAGGCCTATTTCTCATAAACCATTTTCCAATTTTTACACCTCAAAACTTCTGGATCCTTTTGTCTGCATCTCACCTATCTTTTGTTCCTTTTTTTTTAAATATTATTTTTCCGTTTCATAAAACTTTTTCCAGGGTTATAACAAAGAAACTATATGTTTTTTGATAAAACATAATACAGCACTATTAATACAAAATGTCAATTGTCCTGTTCAGATTTTTTCCTCATCATTTAGAATAAAGGCTTTGTAATATATGTAAAGCTTGCAGTCTCAAAATGAACACATAAAAACTCAAATGCTTCCATTAAAATATGTTCTGTGCAGTTACAGAAGAATTCTTCCTGCAACAATTTCATTATATGAATTAATTAAGTAGTATAGTCTTATAAAAGCAACTAATTAAGTCTAAACTAAAAAAATTGCAAATTCAATTTGACCAAAAGGACTTAGCTATTTTTCCAAAAAGTAAACTAGATAAGTAATCTTTCAAATTTTGGCTTAATCAACAAGCTAAAGCAATGATAGTTAAGAATGTGAAACTATCTTCGATGATAGCAAAATTACGGATGTTCGTAGCTAATAGAAGAAGCTCTGTACTAACATAAAACTAATACCAATTTTATTAAAAATGTGTGCTTTAACTATCAAATTGACTTCATTTTTTTCTGGTATTATTCAAGATTTTGTGTGTTGTGTGTGTGTGTCAATATAAATAAATCTGTTATTGTACCTCTAACCGAGCATTTTGACATTCTTCTTGCACTTTGTGGAATGTTTTTAAAAATTAAGAATTAAAAACCCAAACTCTAACTTGTAAAAATTAGAAAAACTAAAATAGTATTTACCAAATTTCAAATTAAAATACAACATTAAACACTGTAAAATAATCAAATAAATAAAATACACATTTTAATTGCAAAATAAATAAATAAATAAAATAGAGGAGGACTAAAGTAATTACCTTAATAGATCGGCTTGGAGTCGCCTTCCCTATCACAGGCTGGAGTGGAGTCCGATTATCTAATATTTATATGGGAATTGAGAGGTAAGAACCAAGAACAGGGATCGATTTGTAATTGAGAAGAAGGAAACATTTAATTTTGGGTCTGCTCCGCCCCTGCTAGCAGATTAAGCAGCATGAGAACATATATAAAATTATAGTCAGGCAGATTAAGCAGCATAAGAACATATATAAAATTATAGTCAGAAACCAATTATTAACTCAAAAAAACTATTATTACATCGTATATCATTCAACATTTCATTCAGAGAACAACAATAAATTCTCTTCTACAGGTTACAGATAAAGAAAAAAATTGAAATTTATTAAGCGATTCAGTAATTTTAAGCTACGAAGAAACAGCGGAAACTTGCCTTGGCTACCCTCAAAATCGATGTTCCTTTAGTGAATGCTGGAGCAAATGGATAAGAAAAGTTTTTCTCAATTGCTAGGTTTTGAAATGTTTGGCAAGTGTAAGACGCACGTGTCGTAGTGTAGTTGACTATATATGATAGCGTAAATATAAAAAAAAATTATTTGTCTTAAGTATTAGTTACATTAAACTTAAAACACTTGAAATGACGATAGGTGACAAAAATAATATTAAGACATTTGATTCAAAGCTTTTTTTCTAGACTTTTGCGTTTAAATGTCTCTCTGTTTTTTTTTTTTGAAAAAAAGATAGAGCATAGATGATTAGGTGTTGATG
>CAIGRF010303005.1:8235-19791 GCA_903798235.1 Fraxinus ornus | reverse complement strand
GTTGCTAAAGGGGGTCTTTCGCAACGTTTGGTAAACGTTGCGAAAAAAGGGACTTTTGGCAACGTTTGTTAAGTGTTGCGAAAAGTGAGACTTTTCGCAACACTCAACAAACGTTGCCAAAAGTCGGACTTTTCGCAACACTCAACAAACGTTGCCAAAGAGCCCATTTGGCAACGTTTGACAAATGTTGCTAAAAGTCTCACTTTTCGCAACACTCAACAAACGTTGCCAAAGGGGTTTATTGCAATATTTTTTTTAAAAACGTTGCCAAAACTCATTTATTAGTAGCAATGGCAGCATTCACTTACTAAAATGTTGTCAAAAGACCCTTTTAGCAACATTTATCAACAAATGTTGCCGTTTTAATGTTGCGAATGACTCTTTTTGTTGTAGTGATGGGTTATTCTTTACTGAGCAGCAAGGAGTTGAATTTTATATATATGTTGATTGGGCTCAATCAACAATTGATAGATGGTCTATCTCTTGGTACTGCATGTTTATTTGGGTTAATCACGTTACTTAGAGGAGCAAGAAGCAAAGTGTACTGGTAAGAAGCAATGCAGAAGCCAAATTCAAAGCAATGTTACATGGAATTTGTGACATGCTATGGTTGAAACATGTGCTTCACGAGTTGAAAAGACCTATTGAACAACCTATAGAGCTTTACAGTGACAACAAGGATGCAATCAGCATTGCACACAATCCGGTGCAACATAACATGACGGAACATCTTAAAGGAGAAACTCGAGAAATGAATCATATGCTTGCCATTTGTCCCACCTACACAACAAATAGCTGAAGTCTTAATAAAAGGACTCCGAATATCGAGATTTGAATTTTTGATAAGCAAGTTAGGCAAGATTGATATTTATGCTCAAATTTGAGAGGGACTGTACATAAATTAGGAGTTTGTTGGATAGGATTTATTTAACTTAAAATCAATAAAACATAATCTATTATAACATATCAACATTATCTGTTACAATAGATCAACATACCAACATAATCTGTTACAACACATTCAGTGATATAATTTAGGAGTTTGTTTTGTATTATAATTCTTTTTTTCTTGCAACTCTTAGGCTATTTATTATGTACATTCTGCAGTCAATTATGAAGAAAATAATAAGGAAGATTTATTTTTCTTTCTTTTCAAAAACTTTCACTTTGATGATTTATAAATTTATTTAATTAGTTTGTCAAACGGAGAATAAACATATTCTAGATGTTATTTGAAAGCAGAAGATGTTAATAAGAAGAGGGCCTATTGATTTTGTTGCGGTCATTGATAAATCACACAAAGGCAATTGCGTGAAACAGTTGATGGACAGAGGGCAAACTATTCATCAACATTATTTTCTATTCTAGTTAGGTTGACACTCAAAAGAAGAAAAAAACACTAAATCTGATACACAAATAGCAAGTTACTGTTTATAATGATATAAACTTCTGCAAACCCATGTGATATCAAATCAGAATTTTTGGTTTTTATGTTTATAGTCTTATATTATCGAAGCTGACTTGACCTGCTGGACCATGCAATGACAGTATGTCTATGATACAATGCTTCCACTATCATTATATGCACATGCATGCTGAATCTAAAAAATTAGAATGTTGAAAATTCAGGGCATGATTCGGAAAATTCAAGTAAGGGCATGTTGGCAATGGGTATGAGTTCTCAATTAAACAGGGCCGTATCAGCCAATTCAAAAGTCACTGGATGTTAAAGTGGGACCCAACCTTCGATATACGATGGAGGATCTCGCGTTCAGTTTGTTAGGGGGATCAATTAAGTCATCGAGAAAGTAACAAGACTATATGTTTGGTCAATGTAGAAGTCAATTCACTGTCAGTATCTAGCCGTTTCAGTATAGAAGAATTGCGACCAACTATAGCAGGTCATAGGTTTATTGTTAGTACAGATTTCTTCTACTAGAAAATATGGTCCAGACGACAAGCTTTATATGCACCTTAAGTGTCGCATATGGATGAATAACATGAGGTGTAGAAATTTTATTTGTATTGATATTTCCTGTACTCTCCACCTACCTTTTGCGCTTTTAAAATTTATATTATTCAATATTTCGTTATTAATAAAATAAACCATCTTGTTTTAAAATATATATATCTATCTAGTCAACAACCATAGTCTCATAAAGGTAAAAGATGGTTTAAAAAGCATAAAAAAATTATTAATGAGAAGTTATGAGAGGGAAAAAAAAAGTCTCCAAAACCCCTATGCGGCTATGCCCTATGCTTAGGCCTCTAGATTCTTCCACATTTATTTTTTAGGCATTGAAACGTTCTTTCATTAAAGAGGGTTCTTTTTTATACTGGCCCTATTAAAGCAAGGTTAGGTACCAACATGATAACATACTTTAATAAGTACTTATATTATCTTTTAGGTTGAACAACGAAATCGTCAAATCGAAATCATTTTTTCAAAAACGTTGGTTGAATTCACGTGGATCCGTCAACGTTTTGGTTTTGAACCGAACCAAACCGCCTTAAAAGGTTTGGTTTAGATTTTAATTTTTGCAACCCGTTTCAAATCGGCTTACAAAAAAAAAAAAATCAATTTTATATTTAAATTTTATTCAACCCAATTAAAACCAAATGCATCATAATTAAAAGATTCCTTCATATTAGACACAATCCAACTAAATTCAATATCCAACTTAACTAAATGTCCAATTAGATAATTATTCATCTCAACTTTAAAATTTAAATCTAATTCTTAATCCTTTAACACATGAGTGGTACTTTCAATTAACTTCTAGGCTATTTCTCCCTCTTTCAAACTCTAACAGTAAAAGTTTGTGAATTTCTACTATTTATATTTTTATATATTGATTCTTTATTTTAATTCATGTTCATGTACTGTGTTTTGTTTGTTAATTTTCTACATATTTTCTTAATTTCTTTTTACATTGATTTGAATAATGGGAAAAAAAAAAGGTTTTGCCGTTTTGCTACTATTTTTTCATTCAAGATTTGTATTGATTTAGATGACTAGCTAGAATTTCTCAAGATTTGTATTAATTTCGATGACTAATTAGAGTTTTTTTCAAGATTTGTTTTCCTTCAAGAAATAATTGCACAAAATAATATTTTTTTGTATATTAATTTTGCACAGAATTGCACAAAATAATGCAGTCAGTGACGGCAATGTTTTTTGCAAATAATACATTATTTTTGTATATTAATTTTGTATAACATGATAGATTAAAGTTTTGTTATAATATTAATATTCTTTTGTATATTAACTTTGAGGTCATGTTGCATAATATGATTTTTTTATATAGGTAATCAGATATGGATTTGATTTTAGAATAACAAAGTAATCATGAGACTGGTGATAAAATTTCAGTGAATAGTGAAGTTGTGAATATGCAACAAAGTGTGAAGGGTAAGAAGGGGCATAAAAGGTTTGATGTGTGGGCTCATTTTGATATAAAGAAGGATGAGATTGTAGAATGTATTTATTGTGGACAAGTATATAAGCATTAATATAAAGGTGTGACTAGTACATTGCAAAATCATATCGAGGATTTGTGTAAGAAGTATCCATATAAATCTCAAGACAAAAGGTAAAAGACATCGAATTTCTATGGTAATTCTAAAAATGATGAGGTTTTAGAGAGTGTTGGTAGTGGTGAACAACTTGTCAAGTTTACTCACAAAAGGGTGAGAGAACATATTACTAAGTACTTTATATTATCCGAATTACCTTTTTGACACGTGGAAGATGAATGCTTTCGGTGTTATACAATGTATTTTTTTCCAACTTTTTATTTTTCTTCTAGGATTACAGTTGCTAGGGATATATATCATTTGTTTCTTGATGAGAAGAAGAAATTAAGGAAAGAATTGAGTAAACATCGGGTTTGTTTGACTATTGATTGTTGGACATCTATACAAAATGTAAGTTTTTTGTGTTGACTGCTCATTGGGTTGACGATGATCAGAGACTTAAAAAACGAATCATAAATGTCATTCAAGTCCCCAGCCATAAGGGTGATATGGTAGGAAAGGAATTGATATCTTGCCTTCAGGATTGGAGAATTAATAAGATTTTCTGTGTGACAGTTGATAGTGTCTCATCTAATGACGTAGCAATAATGAAATTGAAGAGTGATTTTATAGAGAAGAAGAATGATCTAGTTCTTGGGGAGAAATGCTTCATAGGAGGTGTTGTGCTCACATTCTCAATCTTATAGTTTTAATTAGCAATGCTATTTCATCTATTCACAATGTTGTACGGTATGCTAGATCTTCCTCAGCACGACTAAAGGGATTTCGAGAGAGCTGCAAGGATGCAAATATTGAGACTCGGGGTTTATTGTTTTTGGATGTATCGACTAGATGGAATACCACCTACATGATGTTACAGGCTGCAATAAAGTTTAAAAAGCATTTGATATTTTGGAAAGTGATGCAAACTATACAAAGTACATTGATGAAGAAAGGTCTAATAGGAAAAATATAGATGGACCACCAACACATGCCAATTGGAACCAAGCTAAAGCATTTGTTAGATTCTTGAAGACTTTTTATGATATGACATTGAAAATTAGTGGCTCTTTATATGTAACGTCAAACACTTTTTTTCAAGAAATATGTGAAATTCATGGGGAGTTGAGAGAATTGGCTAAAGAGTCAAATAGTATGATATGATCCATGACAGTTAGTATGAGAAGAAAATATGATAAGTATTGGGGTAATCTTGAAAAGTTTAATCAATTGTTGTTCATAGCAACAGTTCTTGACCCTAGATGCAAGTTGGAATTGCTTAAAGTTGGATTTGAACTTATTTATGATGTACAAATTGCAAACATGTTAATGAAGAAAGTTGAAAACATGTTTCATAGGTTATATGAATTCTATACGAAAATGATGACTCCATCGTTAGCCTCACCTAAGCATGCTACTCAACTTAGAAGTCAAAGTGCTTTACAAACTACTTTGAGAATTTCCAAACCCATTCCCTCAATTTTTAAAGCTAGACTTACGCAGGAAGCTCAAGTTGACAAAAATGATCTGATAGATTATTTAAATGATCGTTGTGAAGATTTGACTAATGATGGTTTTGACATATTAATTTGGTGGAAATTGAATGGAAATTAGTACAAGATTGTCTCCCGAATTCCCAAAGACATGTTAGCCATTCAAATATCTACAATTGCTTCTGAGTCTATATTTTCTACTAGTGGTCGAATTCTCGATTCCTTTAGCAGTTCATTGAGTGCAAAGATGATTGAGGTGGTGATTTGCACTAAGAATTGGTTACACAATAACAAGGAACATATAGTGATTCATCAATATTTGGATGAAGTAGAAGCATTTGATAATTTAGAAAAAGTTGTGGAAGGTATTATCGTATTTGATCTTTCTATTCATTTTATTTTATAAAAATACATCATTTAATTGTAATAAATGAATATACTTGTTATATTTTTATCTATATGTTGAGAACGAATCATGTGTTACAACTGAAAATGTAGCACTAATTAGTATTGATTAAGAGGTTCACTACATTGAATTATTAGAAGTGAAGAAGATTTGTTTATAATATTCGTAATAATACTAATATTTATATTTTAATGTGATATTTAAGATTAATATTTTGATTTAACTTGTTCGATGTAAATTTTTGTTTTTATTAAACTGTTGTTTTAAACAGAACCAAACCGAAAAAGTTGGTTTGGTTTAGAAATTGAAGTGGTTTGGTTTGATTTAAAAATTTGTTACAAACCGACCAACCCGAATTGTGTTCACTCCTACAGTATCTTTAATTCTTACTACGATAGGTTAATTATGAAGGATGGAATGTCAAGCTTTTATATTCAAATAAAGCTAAGATTCTTTTTTAACTTTCATTCGTGCCAAAGTTGGGCAAAGCAAGTCTCCTTATGCATGATGATGAACCTTATCTTAGATTTGCATATCGAATCATTGGCCATTACAGTTTTATAATTAAGTTAATGGTCAAATAAAGTTGGATTTGTAAAAGCTGATGTTTGATAATTTTAACTTGTAGTAAAAAAGGAAAAGTGAAGTTTGTGTAAGAATATATGAAAGATAAAATTGGGCCGTTCTCTGATTTTATTCGGACAAATGAGGATAGTGTGAATCCGAATAGACAACATATCTTTAATGTGAGATAACATTTAACTTTCTTAAATAAAATGATGTTGGTATTCGTATATTCAAGGGATTCACAATCTTGTCTTTTTTATAAATAATACATACATGTTGATTTAGAGTTGGTTTTCTCATTAAAAGGGAAAACAAAATGAAGAAACGTTTGCTTCTGTTTTGGCCCCATATTTATTACTTTAGTTCAAATTATTTTTTGATAACGTAATGTCCTCACAAAATCATGTTGCTTGTGGATCAAATTTTCTCTTCTTTCTTCTCACTTCCTTAGCAAAACCAAAAGAGACGACATAATTGAACTTTTATTTATTTAGTCCTCGACCCCCCACCCTAACCCAATTGGTCGCATCTTTCTTTCCATAAAGTGACTACTCACAATGCTTAGGTATGAAGATTTAGCACATTTATTGCATGTTTGGTTATGAATAAATATGTGAGTCATAAAATAACTGTTATATTGCTGTCAATATAATTAATTTTTTTTCTTTATAAAATGACAAACTAATTGATTGGTTATTACAAGGATACGATTGCTATAGAAGAGGTCAAAAATAGATGATTACTCTCAGCCCCAAGGTAATTTATATGTAGGGACGGTGTGTTAATTAACTTGATAATGGAGATTAATTGGTGATAATGAAAGATAAAAACAATGATGATAGGAGCAAAAAGTGGCAATTTATGTAATAAACATGTTTGATTAGTCATTAGTGGGATATTAAATTCCGAAAAAGAGAGTAAAAATTGGTTGAAAAAAAAACAAAGAAAATCAGATGGGGTGAGTGACAGATTGGTTTTAGTGATATGATATGCCTAATCATCAAAGAGCAATAGAGAGTTTGAATCCCACATGAGGCAAAAAAAGAGACATCAAGTGGGCCATTCCAGTTTTTTTGTAGGAGAGTACAGGCAATTCTTACAATAATAGAGTCCTCATGAACAGCTCTATTGATTTAGACTATTCAATGTCACCCCCCACACATAACCCTACATCATCAATGCAAACAAAAAATCTTGTTTAGATACACTGGGAAAAATCATTGTGCTTGGTTCTATGAGTTATGGGAGCCTCTATATTCCAAGTGGTGATTCAAATTCTAGGAACTTTATTCGAAGAACTAAAGCGACGGAACGTTAACAATCATGATAATTTAAGTTTAGAATTTTGGGTCTTATTGTTGAACCATTTAATTTAAAAGTTTAAGTTGTTAGATAAAACTTTATGCAATTTTTTTTTCTATATTATCTCAGGATGTCCTCTTTTATTTTTCCTATCAAAATTTGATATGTACAGAATTTCATTAAATAAGTGATGTGAGACTTAAAACTAATTTTTTTTCTCCTACAAATAATGTCACCTAGTTACAAGAGTGATAGTTTAAATTCATTAACATATAAATTTTTGAGACAGGCTATCAAACTTTATGTTTCTTGCAATTTATATTAACTAATATTACATTGTGTTTGGTGGGGATTAAAATTAGATTTTTAGTAGATTGTGATAGAAGTTTTTCAAATATATGGTTAAAAAGTTGTGGGACCCATGAAAGATGTGATTAATATTGATTGTTTAACTTTAATTTAGATTAAAATTTGATTTTAATTCGTACCAAACAAGGCAAACGAGGTTATTTTAAAATTTTGAGTTTTGAATAGTGCTTTTTTGAAAAACGTGTGGTTACAAAGGAGGAAAGAACTTTGATTTACTTACAAAATATTTTGTCGTGTAAATATATGATTGATGCGTGCTATTAAGGCCCATTTGTATTTGGTGAGACCTATTATTTTGGGTACCCTAAACCTAAGAGAGATTTCTGCACAAAGAGATCAAAATTTTATCAGGACAAGAGCATCTATACATAATGTCTCTTTGTAGAGGACATTTTGGAAGCAAACTCTGATTTGAGTCTTTTGGCTGAATTCTGCAGAATATGGTACAGTTTGGGGTCCTTAATATGGACTGTCCCTGACTCACCATTGATTTGGACTTTGTTTGGTGATTTTTCATAAGAAATTGTTTTTACTTGATCAAAAAGTTTTTTCACCATAAGCTGTTGCAATTATTTTACTTGATAAAAAAGTTAAAACTTTTGTTCTCATTATCCGAAATTTGGACATTTGTATATGTTGTTATTGCAATATCCAATCGTGCAAACGACAAGAAATAAAGTATACAATTACTAGACGTTAAATTTTGTAGGATAGTAACAGTTTTCTTTTCGTTGGTCATAGGTTAGTGTAAATAAAAAATAAAATACAGCAAAGAAAACAAAAGAAGAGTAAGATGAAAAAATATTCGAAAAAAACTTGAACACTTAAATATATCGTTGTCCTCAAACGATATTTGTCTCCTCTCGTTATGCTTTTAAAGATTGAGAATGACAAATATTTTGTAGAATTTATTAAACCTTAATGAAGAACACCAAAAGCTAAGTGTGTCTTCAAATGAACAAGTGAAAAGGTAAGAATTTGATTATGTAAAGAATAAAATGTCTTCAAAATTTGGATGAATAATAGAATGGATTCTCATATATTTTGGGATGAATACCAATATGTATTTATAGATTTCAAACATCGTTACATGAAGTGGTTCCAACTCATAAAGGAAAGGTGCAATGTTTCACCAAGAAAAACAATAAAAAATTCGAAAAAATCCAGTCAACAGTCATATTATATAACTATGCGACCGTATAGGCTTTAACTTTGTTTTCACACAGTTATAACCTTGGCTGCCTCTGAATTCCTTGATCATGCCTATGGGACCGCATACATATGCGGTTGCATAGGCCATTTTCATTGCGTCATTTTCCTTTTTTCATTCATCCATGATTCTGAACAACAAGATTTCAACAATTCTCCACTTGTTCAAAATCAACGTTAATCACATAATCAAATATCAACACTTATGAATAAGAATTAGATATCTTTCAATTTGAATCTAATTATAGTGTAAATCTCATAAAGCATTATTGAAATTCCAGATAGCTAGAACGCTTGACAAAGTTATTTCTTGTGACAATACCGATGAAATCACTCGCACAAGTGTTAAATTTTCACAAGTTCCTCTAACTCACTTAGTGCTAATATGGCCTTACACTTATCCTATTTCTTTGAACTTTAAAGAGAGACAACTCCAACTCTCTAATGAGGCGGCACCACCTCGAAGTTCAAATAGGTGAATTCTTCCTGTATCTTTGTTACTTTTAGATATACTTGTACCATGTACTGAACTTCATTAAGAGTTTTAATTATAACGCATCCCTCCAATAACAACCAACACTATTTACCAAAGATAGGGTTTAATAAATTCAACATTGTTGAAAACCATCCACTTCTTGAATGATTTGTTATTACCCTTTGAACAATAATATACTTGTTTGGTATATTTTTGGTAGGGTTGCTATCATTAGTGGATTTAATTAAGAAGTTTCAACCGCATCCTACTTGATATCAATCTTACTAACTCTCTCGTGAGACGTTTAGTAAATGGATCAGCTAAGTTCCAACTAGACTTAGCATGTGTAAGAGAAATTATTTCATGCTTTATTAATTTCCTTACATACTCATGTCTTAAACTCACGTGTCTAGACTTTCCATTATATACTTCGTTATAAGCTCGAGCAAGAGTAGCTTGACTATCACAAATGATAGATATTGAAGAAATATCATTTATGTCTAAAGGTATTTCATGTAACAAATCTATTAGCCACTCAGCTTCTTTTCCAATTTCAGACAATGCTACAAATTCTGACTCCATTGTTGAGTGAGTAATGCAAGTTTTTTTCTTAGACTTCCAAGAAACTACACCTCCTCCAAGAGTAAATACCCAACCTGAAGTGGACTTATTTTCTCCTGCATTTGATAGCCAACTAGCGTCAATATATCCTTCCAAGACTTTAGGGAACTTTTTACATTGTAGTTCAATATTTTTTGTTTCTTTAAATAATCAAGAACCTTGCCAATGGTCTTCCAATGTTCAGAACTTGGATTGTTAGTAAACCTACTTAGTTTACTCACGGTAAATGCTACAGCAGGTCTTGTACATTATGTTGCATACATAAGACTTCTAATTGCACTTGCATATTCTATTTGAGCTATTTCTCTACCATCGTTATTTATCAATTTGATACTTGGATCTAACGGGGTATTAGCCTCCTTAATGTTCTAGTGTTTGAACTTATTTATCACATTTTCAATATAATGTGATTGACTCAATGTAAAACCATTACTATCCTTTTCAACTTTGATACCAAGAATAGTATCTACTTGTCCAAGATCTTTCATTTCAAACATAGAAACCTCTTTGTTTCTTTGATATAGTCTATATTGTTGCTAATGTACATATTGTCAACAAATAAACATATTAATGTGATTATATTATCACTTACTTTAGTATATAGACATTTGTCTACCGAATTGTGATTAAAACTGAAAAATCGGGTGTCGCTCTGGACCCCACTTAACAGTTCACGGATTACCAACTTAACGGTTTTTAACCTACCAAATGGTTGTTACTTATCCCTTTTTAGTTTTGACCTTATGTAAGGAATTAATTAATCAAAAGGAACAAGTCGCTTTTAATTGTTTTATGATAATTAAGCATACAAGTTCAATTATAATATATTTGAATATCATAATAATAAGGAAAACAATAGTAAACACCGATATGATAACGGATAAATCCCAACTAGGTAAAAACTTCGAGACCAAGTCAACTACCTCCATTATAGACAGTATGGAGTGAGTTACAGTCAGATGCTATCTAGTCAAATTCACTAGACTTCCCGATCTATTTATTGTTAACTCCACGGTCTGCTCCAAGACTCGTTCCAAGATCTTCAGCAATTGTCTTTTCCCAGTGAAATTTCAAGAACCTGCTCAAAGGCCTTGGGCTCTCCCTGCACTTTTATTCCAACCTCTCTTAACCTCTAGCAACCTCTGAAGTTCAACTGAGAAAGTACATTTCTGTGTCCAATAGGAAGTAGGTGGTGTTTAGGATTCAATGCGTTTGCTGTTTTTCCCAAATATGTGGTTGTATAAAATCAAGAGTGAAATGATGAAAGCAATGTATGAATAGGCTCTTGAATATGTTTTAGAGAAAAGGGACAATGAACAACCACCTTAATTTACGTACATATGCTTGGATATTTATAGGAGAGGGTAATTACGTTGAATGAGCCGAAAAAATACTTCAAAACAGCAAAATACTTTCGGATCAACCTGTCCCTCAAGCGAGGGCTCGACGACAGGCGGACGACATACATTCTGTTTTTGTCGCTCAAATGCCAATTGGACAAGAAGCTAGCAAAAATGCGACACCGTGTTTCTCCTCTTTTCATGCTCGAACCTAGACCTCATAACCCAATTTATACAAAGTGCACCATAGGTCCTTGA
>CAIGRF010302943.1:10028-31272 GCA_903798235.1 Fraxinus ornus | reverse complement strand
TGATACCACTTGTTGTCACACCAATCAATGAATTGAAATGTTGAAGTTATGTGGCAAAGTTATAAAGTATGTGATCAAGAACAAAAGAATAAACGAAGACAAGAATATGGCAGAGGAATTAGGAGATTTTATTGCACCACAAGAATAATGGAGAAGAGAGAAAAATATTACAATGATCCTAAAAGCTAGTAATCATAAATCTCACTTTATAAAATTGTATAGAAGAGCCTAGTAGTTATTGAAAACAAGTAGGGGACGTTCAATACCTCTTGGTAGAATTGTTGATGAAATAGGATGCCAAAAACTGAGTCCAAAACGACGTAGGAGGAAAAAAATGCGAAAAACACACATTCGGCCCAAAAACTTGCTGCGGGCCCGACCCGATTTATTCCCTTGGGCTAATGCTCCAAAAAGTCTCTTTTGCCATCCAGAAGTCATTCTTCAAGTCAAACTATTAATTATCATTGAAATTTGATCTTCATAACTTAGACAACTTGACATAGGACTCCAATATCATTTCAAACTTGAATTCTTCATGATGTGCACTTCAATTAGAATTCTTTAAACACTTCAACAAATGAATTCGGGTCATACCCAAATTCTAACATTTTTAAAAAAGAGATTTTCTGGTTTTGATTTCATACTCTTCTGGAGTATTAAAAGAAAATGTGTATCCAAATATGTGTTTATAGGTCGATATCTGATAATGGTCGAGAAGCAATATGCAATGGATTAGGAACTAATATGTAGTAGAAGATTTTTCCTCGTGGCTCCATAAGATCGTCCAACATTTAAATCTCCAGAGTCACAGGCTTCCTTAAGTTCCTTTGTTTTGTTGACTTTTTCTTTTTTTTGGGAGAGATCATTGTTCAAATATTCTGCTAACGTAGGAAAAATTTATCGTTTGATTTCGCACATATGTACGGTATCGCGAACAAGTAACAAAATGATGAATGGATTATGTATTCATTCTCAAGAGGACTTTGTACTCAATTTAGGACCAATCAATTCTAACTCTAATCAAATAGCAAATTGTGTTTGAAGAGTTTATACTAATTACTCTAATGATTAACTTATGAACCTTTTATAAATTTAGATTAGATGGTTACTAAGAGCTCGAAGCCTCCCTATTAATACGTTTCAATGCAATTCAATAACATGACAATGTGTGCAAAATTTTGTTGATCAATATTCTTAAGTTAATTAAAAATATCTCTCGATGTCAATTAAATTTATTCTCTCATATGACCTTATATATCTATACAAGATACAAATATAAAAGTATATATGCATTAAAAATGCTATAACATCTACAGAAATCATGAAAAGCATAATGTCACCTATCATACTTTACAATGATTATTATAAAATGCTATTTATCCTATTGTTTCTCTCGTAATAAATAAAATATATAGAACAATTTAATTAGTAGCTAAATAATTGAAAAATATTAAATTCTATAAAAATCACCCAAGAATAAACACATATTGGGCTCAAGTTATCGAATTTATACTAAAATATCGTAATAAGGGTTCATCAATGTCTTATTAATAGAAACTCTAACCTAGAATTACAAGATTGCAAGAAATCATAATTGATCGGAATAATAAAACCCGGATTTTAAGTTGATGAAATAGAAGATGATAAATTTTGTTGTTCTTGAATTCCTCCCATGGTTGATTGATTCCCTTGATTCTTCTTCCAAATTTCCTAAAAATCCATGAATTGATCCAATTGATGGAAATCTGGCACTTTTCCTTTAATTCTCACCAAAATCCTTTGAGTTCACATCTCTTTATTAACGTTTATTTTAGAAATATGTAAAGGAAAGGTCCTTTTTCAATGTATGACGCAGTTGGGTATTTATAATGCTGGAAAAATATATGAAAATTGCGTTCAAAATCAAGTTGAAGAAGAATTCTACTTCCATCAGGAAATTGCACGACCAGCCTTATGTTTTTGCGGTCTTTCAAGCTTCCGCTGTAATTTTGTTAGGCTAAGCACTTGCCTAGCTTATTTTGCACTGTGCAACTGTCAGTATTTTTATCATAAATTTCTCTTTCGATATTCAATTGAGGCGATTCTAACTACAACTTTACTAGAATAGCATTTTTTTCAATCTGAACGTTTACTATTTCAATCTTTGGCTAAAAAATTGAAACATAACTTGTGTTGTGAAAATTGATTTGTCATATTTCACTCATTTTTGACTTCTAGTTACATCCAATTGACTCCTAACAATCTTCAATTATGATTTTATGCTCTAAATCAACTATTGAAAAGTTGCAATTATGTCCTCGGACATTGAATTTTGCCCTTTTTTGCTTCTTCATTTCGATTCTACTTTCAATAATCAAGTTTTCCCTCATAAACAAAATATGCAATAAATTAGACCATAATTTATCAAAACAAATGTAAAATGTCTATATTTTTTTATCTGAATAAGTAGGATTAACACGGTTTGATTTGGATGGTTTATGATAAATTTTCAAACCAAACACTTAAACACTTAAAATGGTTTTAAAAAAATTTCAAATCAAACCAAATCAATTCAATTTCTAAACCAAACCAATCCAAACCACATTTTCGGTACAATTCGACTTAAAATCACGGTTTAACAAAAAAAAAAATATTGGATAAGTTAAATCAATATTAGTTTAGAATTTCTTGTTAAAATGTAAATAGTAACATTAAACATATTATCAAACCAAAGTTCTATAATTCTGATAATTATAATACAACAATATGATAGAAATATTTTAACCTTCTAGTCGAAACTAATTGATGCAACATCTACAATTGTGATACATGATTCATTCTCTGCATAAAGATAAGAATATAGTGTGTGAATTCATTGATTATAGTTCAATGACAGAAAATAACTAATAAAGGAAAATGAATAGAAAGATTAAATATGATAATACATTCGATAACTTTTTGTGAATCATTCGGTACTTTTACCTCATCTAAATATTGACGAATCACTATAGGTTCCTTATTATTATGAAACCAAATTTTAGGGCATATATCCACATCAATCATATTTGCACTCAACGAACTCCTAAAGAAATTAAAAATTCGACCACTAATAGGAAATGTAGACTTATAAGCAATTGTGAATAGGGGGACAATCTTTTATTTATTTGCATCTAGTTTCCACCAGAGTAATATGTTGAAATGTTCATTGGTTAAATCTTCAAAACAACCATTTAAGTAATCCTTCAAATAAATTGCTAGATTCTAGAAATTGACATTGAAATCTAAAAATTAAGTTAAAATTTAAATAATTAGTTATTTGAGTGACTTAACTAGAAAGTTAAGACCCAAATAAACAAAAAATACTTTTCGCTAAAAATTTAAGAGAGTTCAACACAAATTAGAACACAACACCAATAAAGTACAGCAAATAATTACCAAAAAATAAGAAAATTTGGATAAAATTCAAGAATTTTTTTAGTAGAAGAAAAAGAAATGGGTGACTTTGAATTAAAAATCTAAATTCAATTGTCTACTCAATTGTAATGGACGCTTGATAAATATAGTTCACCAGCAATTGTTCAATACTTCACTCAATTTGAGAGTTTTGTATTTATAATTGTGATGACTGATGTGTATTTGTGTATATTTAAGTAATTAATTAGGATGAATAATTGTCTAGTTAGATATTGAGTTCAATTAGATTATATATTATATATATCTTTTTAATTGGGATATGTTTAATTTTAATTGTGTTGGATAAAATTTAAATTCATTTATTTTCAGATTTTTTTGGGTAAACAATTTGTAAATATTGAAACCTAAACCAAATCATTTCAAAGCGATTTTCTTTGGTTTAAAACCAAAATATTGACAATCCATGTGGACCCAAACCAATGATTTCAAGAAAATGATTTCGATTCGATTTGCGATTTGGTAGTTTCATTGTTCAGCCCTACGAATAAGTGTATAAAATACACTTATCAAAAATCTTTGTCAAACTTTTCACTTGTTGGTTATTTTGCTTATTCAAAAATGTGATAGACAAATAAGTCTATTTACTTCTTTCTAATGGATATTTTTTACTGTCATTAGAGTCAATGTATTAACTAATAGAATATTGAGGAGAAAAATAAAAAATATGTACAAAATGTTGAGAATATAAAGTATGAATAATTGTAGCAACGGTACCAAATCTTTCATTTAGTAGCAGACTTTGTCCAAACTTTTCATTTGTGCCACACACGGTACCAAACCTATCAAAATATTACAGTTGAAGTCCTAATGGATGGTTTCTATTAGTTTGACCATTGGTTGACAAATAGTTGATCTTGATAATAATTTTGACTAAATTTTAAAAGTTAAAATGGCAATTTTACATTTTTTAAATAATAAAATAACTAAAATCAAATAATTAAAATTAAAAACCAATTTCTACATTCTTCTTCTCCATTCACCGACACATATCTACCTCCACCCCAACCCAACCCAAATCTGCAAACCTCAAATTTGGGAAATTTTCAAATCCCAAAGAATTTCACCAACAAAATTTGAAAGTCAAATTTGTAAGTTCCTTCAAAATACTTCTCAGATTTTTACATTGTGTTAAATCTCCAAATACACAAATAAAATCAATGTTTAATTTAGTGGTTATAGTTAAAAAATAAAGGAAAAATGTAAGAAACTTATTTGAATTGTCTTTTATTTTTCCGTGAGTATTACAAGAACCTCATTACATTTATATAGACATATTAAAGCACTATCTAAAGTAGTCTTGAAGTAAATAAGGACAGATGATGTACAACTATTCTGGAATGAAGAAATTGATTTTGCAGAGAATTGTGGATCTATTATAATGAGATTTGAACTTTCCTTGCATGACCAATGAATTAGTCCCAAAGTATGGCTTGGTGCATTCTATCATTTGTGGCTGCAGATTTGCCTTTTATTTGGTATAGTGAATTACTTAACAAATCTCCATTTACTTTGGGCCTTTTCCTTCTTTGACACCATATCTCTCCTTTGATATTCATATTTAACATAATTATGTGGGATTGCAAAATCATTGTTGAATTGATTATGCTGATTTTGCTCAATACCCTCCGGCAAACTTGGTCGGGCTGAAGGCAAAGTTTGGTCCTAAAAAAATAAAGTTGAGCTTTGGACATAGGCTTGGTAAATATATCAGCAACTTGGGAAGGTGAGGAGACATGTTGAGTGATCAACTGACCAAGGGAAACTCATTCACGCACAAAATGATAGTCCAATTCAATGTGTTTACTTCTAGCATGGAAGATGGGATTGACTGTCAGGTGGAGTGCACTAATATTATCACACAAGAGAACCGGAGGACTAGAGAGTGGAACATGGAGATCACAAAGAAGAAAGGTCAACCATGTAAGCTCAACAGTTGCATGAGCCATAGCTCGATACTCAGCTTCCGTGCTAGAGTGCGATACTGTTTGTTGTTTCTTTGTACACCAAGAGATGAGGTTATCACCCAAGTAAGTGTAGTAGCCTGTAGTAGAGCGTCTAGTTGTTGGACAACCAGCCCAATCTGCATCAGAGTAGGCACATAGATTAAAAATGGATTTAGAAGTAAGATGCATGCCGAGGTGTAGAGAGCATTTGATGTAACAGAGTATTCGCTGAACCATCTTGAAATGGGATTGTGTGGGAGCTTGCATAAACTGTGATACAAAATTAACACTAAAAGATATATCAGGCCTTGTTAATGTTAAATATTGCAATGCACCAACAATGTCGCGATAAAAACTTGGATCATCAAGAAGGGTAGCATCGGTTAAACCCTTCGTTTTGGACTCCATAGGAGTACTCTTAGGCTTGCAATCCGTCATTTGAGCATGCTCAAGAACAGTCAAGGCATAATGTGATTGCGATAAGTGTAAGCCGTTGAGTGATTTTGTGACTTCAATTTCGAGAAAGTGATGAATGGCTCCAAGATCTTTCATTGCAAATTCCAAATAAAGACGAGTGATAAAGGTTGTTAACAATTCTTGATTTGAGCCTGTCAATAACATCTCATCAACATATAAAAGTGGAATTATTGTGCCATGAGTAGAGTGATGAATAAAAAGTGTTGGGTCAGTAAAGCTACAGGAAAAACCATTTTGAATAAGAGAGGTGCTAAAGCGAACAAACCACGCTCGAGGAGCTTGCTTCATTCCATATAAAGCATGTTGAAGCTTACACACATGAGAGGGAAAATTTGGATCTTGCATGCCTGGAGGTTGTTCCATATAAAGACCGTCTGAAATGACTCCATGAAGAAAGGCATTTTTTACGTCCATTTGACGAATTTTCCATCCATAAACAAGAGTAATGCTAAGAACCAGTCGGATTGTCCCGGTCTTGATGACAGGAGAAAATGTCTCGATGTAATCGAGTCCGTCCACTTGACTATATCCTTTAGCTGCCAGTGCTTTAAGACGATCAAGGGTACCTTCAGCTTTGAGTTTGGTTTTAAAGACCCATTTAAATCCAATTAAATGCATGTTTGGTAGACGATGTACAAGTTTCCACGTGTTATTTTGATGGAGTGCATCCATTTCTTCGTGTATGGCTTGTTTCCAGCCTTCATGTTGAAGAGCTGATTTTGCTGTGCGAGGCTCATGAGGAATATTCATAGTACTGGCAGTTAGAGCATATTTTGGGTTTATCTTAGGAATACCAGCTTTTAGTCGAGTGAGCATGGGGTGGGGAGAGATGGATGAAAGAGGGGGTTGAATTTTCAGAGATGAGAGACATTCTAGAGAAGAAGGTTCAGTGGGAGCACGAGGTGAAGGTGCGACATTAAGAGGTACAGCATCATGAGATTGGTGATGTATAGGAACATGAAGATTGGCGAACTCAGGAACGTCAATAGTGGAAGGAATTTCATGACCTGGCAAAATAGTAGAGGCATTAGAAATAGAATATGTCCAAGTATCAAAATTTGATAGAATAAGTGAAGAAGGGGGTTCAATGTGCAGCAAATGGGGTTGTTTGAAGGGAAAAACTTTTCATCAAACACTACATGTTGTGTCATGTACATACGACGAGAGAGTACTGGATCATAACATTTGTACCCTTTGTATTTATCACTATAACCAAGAAAGACACAAGGAAGAGTCTTGAGGTCAAATTTATTTTTCTTAGTATCCCAAGTATAAGGGAAACACTTAGAGCCAAAAACACTCAAACATGAGTAATCAGGACTAATACTATGCAATTTAGAATAGGGGATGTCAAATTGAATAGAAGAGCAATGTAAACGGTTAATAAGATAAACTGCAGTGCTAAATGCTTCAACCCAAAAATAAGTGAGAAGCCTACTATGAAACAACATAGTCATGCCAAGTTTTCGAGTAAATCGATGTCAGCGTTCAACCATACCTAATTGTTCTGGAGTGTATAGACAAGATATTTGATGTGAAATGCCTTGTTGAGCAAAGTGAGTTGTCAAGCGGGAGTTGACAAATTCTCCACCGCCATCGGAATGGAAAATTTTTAATCCTTTTGTTAAATTGAATCAGAATATATTTTTCAAAGGTTAGAAATGTATCAATAAAGTCTGATTTGGATTTTAATGGAATTATCCAAGTATAGCGAGTAAACTCATCCACAAGACATGCATAATACCGAAAATCACGAATAGATAAAATGGGGCAAGGCCCTAAAGAAAACAGTGTACACGATTAAACAATTCAGTACATGAAGTTTTGGAATCAAGAAAAGGTAATTTACTAAGTTTCCCAAGTTGACAACTATCACAAACATTAGACATTTTAGTGCTACCATTGATAGAAATGAAACCCTTAGATTTAAGTAAATGTAATGATGAAGACTGTGGGTGCCCTAGACGTTGATCCTAAAGATTAGTTGAATTGGAACAAGAACGAGTGGAAAAATGGGCCTCCCGAGGAATTGTAAGCATATATAAGTCACCCCTGCACGTTCCCTTCGATAATGTTTGCCATGTCTGTCTGCCTTAACAGAAAGACCAAGATTAGAAAACTCACAATTAACTGGATACTGATCAGTAAGTTGACTGACTGATTATAAGTTGCGAGTAAGTGAAGGGACAACAAGTACATTAGTAACATGTAATTGTTTTTTGAACCATCATGTATAAAAGCATCACCAACAGATTTGATAGGTAAAGAACTACCACCAATGAGAACTTTATCACTACCAAGGTAGGGTCGAGTGCTATAAACCATACCTTCATGACCAGTCATGTGGTTGGACACACCAGTGTCAGTGGTCCAATCTGAATCTATTACACTGGTGTCTAAGGCGAGAGCAGCAAGAGCATGTGGAATGTCTTCTTGATTCACACAATTTTTGAAGCGATCCTTACAAATTGTTGCAATATGACCATCCCAGTTGCAGATTTGGCAACGCTAATTTTTATAGAGCTCACATTCTATAGGTGTCATGCGTCGTATCATGGGGTTGTTTTGACGAGAAGAGTTAGGATCACGCCTCTGTTGAGTCATATTTCCTGCAGTATGAGAAAAGTGGTTAGTAGAAGCTGTGGGTTGAAACCCGCGGCCTTGAGACGTAAACGAATTGGAGTTGCCGGTCCGATTGCTTCCTAAGTTGTTGATGCAATAAGAGCCTTATTGCTTAGGAGAAGTTTGGCGATTGCCATAGAATGCGAAGGGGCCAACTTTTTGCTCAAAGAGCCCTTGATGTTGTTCAAAGCCTTAGAGTAAGGAAACAAGTTCTGAATAGGTGGGCATAGGTGGCTTCATCATGGAGGTTGTGAAAGTCTCATATTTAGGTCCCAAACTAGTGAGGAGAAACAAAGTACGTTCTTTGTCAGCAATGGGGCAACCAATGGAAGTCAAGTTGTCACATAAACTCGTGAATTTTCTGAGATGATCAAAAAGTGGAGAGGATGAATCCTTTCACATGTATGTCAGTTGTTGACGTAGAGTGAATTCCCGTTCTTGGGAACTTTGGACATGTGCATTTTTTAGAACATCCCAGACATTTTTGGAGGTCTCTAGGCCGATTATTAGACCAAGAGCTTCAGGGGAGAGTGTCCCAATGATCCAACCACGAAGTAAGCGATCTTGCTTGCGCCATTCAAGATAGGCAGGGTCATATGTGAGATTTTCAGTAGGTATGGTAGGAGTTGGATACATGGATGGCTGTATAGTGGAGCCATCAAGGAGACCAACAAGGTCTTGACTTTCCACATTTGCTACAACCTGCTCTCGCCAGAGAGGATAGTTATCAAGTTGAAGCTTGAGAGTGACAAAGTTACTAATATTGAGAGAAAAGGAAGTCATTGAAAAAAATGAGGTTCTTGAACTCACATTATCTCTGATACCAAGTTAAAAAACAAAGGAAAAATGTAAGAAACTTATTTGAATTATCTTTTATTTTTCCGTGAGTATTACAATAACCTCATTACATTTATATAGACATATTAAAGCACTATCTAAAGTAGTTTTGAAGTAAATAAGGAGCATGCAGATGATGTACAACTATTCTGGAATGAAGAAATTGATTTGTGCAGAGAATTGTGGATCTATTATAATGAGATTTGAACTTTCCTTGCATGACCAATGAATGAGTCCCAAAGTATGGCTTGGTGCATTCTCACTTGTTCTATCATNGTCGTATCATGGGGTTGTTTTGACGAGAAGAGTTAGGATCACGCCTCTGTTGAGTCATATTTCCTGCAGTATGAGAAAAGTGGTTAGTAGAAGCTGTGGGTTGAAACCCGCGGCCTTGAGACGTAAACGAATTGGAGTTGCCGGTCCGATTGCTTCCTAAGTTGTTGATGCAATAAGAGCCTTATTGCTTAGGAGAAGTTTGGCGATTGCCATAGAATGCGAAGGGGCCAACTTTTTGCTCAAAGAGCCCTTGATGTTGTTCAAAGCCTTAGAGTAAGGAAACAAGTTCTGAATAGGTGGGCATAGGTGGCTTCATCATGGAGGTTGTGAAAGTCTCATATTTAGGTCCCAAACTAGTGAGGAGAAACAAAGTACGTTCTTTGTCAGCAATGGGGCAACCAATGGAAGTCAAGTTGTCACATAAACTCGTGAATTTTCTGAGATGATCAAAAAGTGGAGAGGATGAATCCTTTCACATGTATGTCAGTTGTTGACGTAGAGTGAATTCCCGTTCTTGGGAACTTTGGACATGTGCATTTTTTAGAACATCCCAGACATTTTTGGAGGTCTCTAGGCCGATTATTAGACCAAGAGCTTCAGGGGAGAGTGTCCCAATGATCCAACCACGAAGTAAGCGATCTTGCTTGCGCCATTCAAGATAGGCAGGGTCATATGTGAGATTTTCAGTAGGTATGGTAGGAGTTGGATACATGGATGGCTGTATAGTGGAGCCATCAAGGAGACCAACAAGGTCTTGACTTTCCACATTTGCTACAACCTGCTCTCGCCAGAGAGGATAGTTATCAAGTTGAAGCTTGAGAGTGACAAAGTTACTAATATTGAGAGAAAAGGAAGTCATTGAAAAAAATGAGGTTCTTGAACTCACATTATCTCTGATACCAAGTTAAAAAACAAAGGAAAAATGTAAGAAACTTATTTGAATTATCTTTTATTTTTCCGTGAGTATTACAATAACCTCATTACATTTATATAGACATATTAAAGCACTATCTAAAGTAGTTTTGAAGTAAATAAGGAGCATGCAGATGATGTACAACTATTCTGGAATGAAGAAATTGATTTGTGCAGAGAATTGTGGATCTATTATAATGAGATTTGAACTTTCCTTGCATGACCAATGAATGAGTCCCAAAGTATGGCTTGGTGCATTCTCACTTGTTCTATCATTTGTGGCTCCAGATTTGCCTTTTATTTGGTGTAGTAAATTACTTAACAAATCTCCATTTACTTTGGGCCTCTTCCTTTTTTGACACCATATCTCTCCTTTGATATTCATATTTACCATAATTATGTGGGATTGTAAAATCATTGTTGAGTTGATTATGATGAGTTTGCTCAATAGTTATGTCTTTGAACAACGACACGCCAGTATTATCTGACCAAGAGACAATATCTAAAGAACATATTAATAATTAACAACAAATGAAACAAATAAACAGCTAGCCTTACATACCACAGTACCAATGGCCACAAGGAGCACAGCAAGGAACATAAATGTTCCCGAAACAGATAGGACACATGTCGTCCGTTGGTAGAGTTTCCGTATTTGACCTATCTTTCCGCAACCACAACACTTGTATTTGACAGTGCCATTTCGAGAGACTATAACGATGTATTAGCATCTTCAGTTGTTGTTCTCTCACTAGACAATGACGATTTTCTCGTGGGTCGTAATTTCTTGTTCATTTTATTCATGTATTTCTTCTCCATTCTTATCGGCCATAGGCACAGAATCCAAGTTGGGTTAGGGTTTGTAGGTGACTATAAGGGAAGAAATGCGTCAAGGATTCCATCTTGATTGGAATTTTAATTGAGAATTTTTTGTGAAATTGCTTTTTGATTCGTTTGATTTTCCAAATTTGGGGTTGGGGTTGGGGTTGGGGTGGGGTGGAGTGGGGTGGGTACGGGTGAGGTGGATGAAGAAGAAGAAGGTGGAAATAAGTTTTTAATTTTAATTATTTTATTATAAAAAATATAAAGTTACAATTTTAATCTTTTAAAATTAATCAAAATTATTGTTAAGGACAACTGTCTAATCAACTAACAGTTAAACTAACAGAAATCATTCATTTGAACTTTGGACATTTTGAAATGTTTGGTACCGTAGATAGTACAAATGAAAGGTGTAAACAAAATCTACTGTTCATCTCATGTGAGTGTTACGTATCCCTCTATGTACGAAAATTATGCACCTAGAAAACCCTATTTGACTTGAATAGCGTAAATATTATTCTTTAAAAAAAAAAATGCTCATTATATTAAAACCCTAGTTGTGCTTGCGCGTGGGTGGTTGGGTGTGAGGCAGAGCAGAACTTAGGTCAGGGTTTTAACATTGCCTGCGCCTTTCTAATTCCAGTTAACCAATCGGAGAAAAATGGTAGGCCATCAATATTTTCATTTGAATATTCCTGTCTTGATTTTCATTGCTATACAATTTTTTCACTCCGATGTGTTTTTTCTTTAAATAATATTTGTAGGCTCCAAAGAAGGGCGCAAAGCTTCCGGCGAAGAAGAAGGCAGAGAAGGTGGTGAATCCGCTGTTCGAAAAGCGACCGAAGCAGTTTGGAATTGGCGGAGCTCTACCGCCGAAGAAGGATCTTCACCGCTTCGTTAAATGGCCGCAGGTGGTTCGAATCCAAAGGAAGAAGATGATATTGAAGCAGCGCCTCAAGGTGCCTCCGCCAATCCACCAGTTCTCCAAAACCTTGGATAAGAACCTTGGTCTGTTTAAGATCTTTAAATTATTATAATCGTATTTGTTTTTTCATTTGATTTTTTGCTGTTTGTTAATAATATTTATTGTTTTTATTGCTTCTGACATGCTTACATTAAAGTGCCGATTCAATGTATGTCAATAAGGATAGGATTGTATATTGTGTAGGTTTGTATTCTTTTTCCACTGATTAAGCTGTTCTATTTTCTCCATTTCTTTTGTTTTCTTTATCTAGTTTTATAGCTTTTGTTCCATCTAAATTCTGACCTATGATCTGTTTTTTCTGAATTCAGACCTAGTGAGCCCTGCTCATGCCATTTTATATTAATTTGGAAATTTATGATCCTTGAGATGGTGCTATGTCTGAATTTGTGATGGGTTTGTCTCCTGGTACTATTTATTGTTGTCCATGTACATGTCAAATGCTTATCAGAAACTGCCCAAAATTTTGATTGTCTTGTTAAATTTACTGAGGCAGTTGTGCAAAGAGATGAGCAAATTGCTGGTGTCTGGTGGTACTTTTAAAATGGAGCAAACGCTGTGTTTAGGGATATTTTGTTGATATCTGGTTATATTGCTTATGTATGAAAATCTGTGCACACCCAATCAGTTTTTAGCTCTTTAGACAAATTGTCTTCTTGAAAAATGTGTTTAAAATCAACAGTTCATCAATGGTCTGTCCAAACCATGTTATATTTATGCTAATTCAAGTGTCTTTTGTCTGTAATTTATGCTGGTTAAACAGGTTTTAATGCGAAAGAAATCGTTCTTGTTCTACTAGAAATTTCTTCCTGGACACTTTTAATATTGATTACATCCATTGTAAATGTACAGCAACAAGTCTGTTCAAGATGCTTCTCAAATACAGGCCTGAGGATAGAGCTGAAAAGAAAGAGCGCCTTCTGAAAAGAGCTCAGGCTGAGGCAGAAGGCAAAACTCCTGAGGTTAAGAAGCCTATTATTGTGAAGTATGGTCTCAACCATATCACCTATCTGATTGAGCAGGTTATCTTCTCTACATCTGTAGGCAATGAGTGGTTTCTTGGGGTTTATCCTGGTCACTTCTCTAATCAAGATTTTCTTGCAGAACAAAGCACAACTGGTGGTGATCGCTCATGATGTGGACCCCATTGAGTTGGTTGTGTGGCTCCCAGCATTGTGCAGGAAGATGGAAATCCCTTATTGCATTGTAAAGGGAAAGGCAAGATTGGGAACTGTAAGTGGACTCATCTATTGGTCAAATAATGTCCTAGTAATAATGGTTTGAAATTTGAGATCAATATAAATTGTTTATTTATGCCACCTTGCAGATTGTCCATAAGAAGACAGCATCGGCCTTGTGCTTGACCTCAGTAAAGAACGAAGACAAGTTGGAGTTCAGCAAGATTTTGGAGGCTATTAAGGTAGTGTGTTATTTATATTCTAGGAAACGAAGTACCTCTGCAAGCATTGTCATGGTTATTCTCCATGTGTAGTGACACATTTAATTTAAGGCAGTCCAGTGATAATATTCCTGCTGTTAATTTTAGGCGAACTTCAATGATAAATATGACGAGACTAGGAAGAAGTGGGGAGGTGGAGTTATGGGCTCAAAATCCCAAGCTAAGGCGAAGGCGAAAGAAAAGATTCTTGCCAAGGAGGCTGCTCAGAGGATGTCTTAGGGCTTCATCCTATAATTTTGTTGCTGCGAATACTTACATTTGAGAGATGAGATTTGTTTTTCTACATCTATCTACTGTAGGCTACATGCATCGCATTCAATTATCCAAATTCTTGTGTTTTTTCATGGTTCATTAACTTTCAATTCTAATATGTTTTAGTTTGCACTTCATTCCTCTTCTAAATATCTGCTACTTCTCTCGTAGTGATTTTATCGTCTGTAATTGGCTCCAGATGGTGGTTAGGCAATAGTCTAATGTGCATTTATGTCAAGATTGGTGTGACTGAACATGTCCAGTTGTGTTTAGTTAACATACATCATAGTATGGATTTGGAAGGAGGTTCTTTTTGCTGTTGATGTGTGCATATATAAGAGGCCAGAGCTTTTTTTTTTTTTTTTCTGGATTAAATCTAAGTCAAATCAACAATTAATTTTAACTACATATTTTATGGAATTCACAACTTTTCATTCACATTTTAACTTCTATCAAAATTTATTAAAAATTAGATTTTAATTCTCATCAAACAATTATATTCTTGTAAATGCCGTGCCTAATTGTGAATTTAGACAAAGAATTGCATGTCATTCTAATTCATAACTCGGGAAAACGTACATTACTGTTTGAGAACCACATTTGGTAGCTTAAATTTATCTTTGATTTCTTGAATTTAAATTTTAAAACTTGATTATTGAAATAATGAACTGTTTGTTTGGAGTTAGAATTTAAATATCATAATCTACTATGAATATAATGCATATTAGAGAGTTATCATGACTTTAATTAACTGGAACTGGACATGTTAAAGATGAAGAACAAGGCATTGTAAAAAACAAAACTAAGAAAACTTTCCAACGAGTAAGAATATGTTAGTAAAACATTTAATGACAGTTACGTACAGTTACTGATACAGGAGAGTTGCACTATCAACTGGAGTCATAATAGCACGATCCTTGAATTGTAAAACTGGCATTAGTAAATCTCTCTAGGCCAAAGCTGGAAAACATGATCCTTCATATTGTATTGGTGTTTTCTCTATACTGACAAATGCAGGACAACAAAAATTAACCTCGTCATAGTTCGACCCCCTGAAAATGACAACGTTATCAAGTGACAAATGCTATCGTTGAGATCAGAAGTGGATCATTTTATCAGCTTTACAAGTAGTTAATCATCTGCTAAGCAGATTTTCAGGAATTTTGCCATTTTCCGCCAGTGTCTGAAACAGTTGCAGCATTGCATCCGGTTTTGATGAAGATGAAAGTGCCACTGATACTTCAGTTAGAATAGCACGCAACAGTATATGTGATTTCTCTGCAACCCATTTTATGTGTTCAACGACCAATGAAAACTCTCCAGCATCAGCTAAATATTTCAGCAAAGTCATATGAGACTCTGTATATCCTATATCAGAAGTTCGATCACGCAGTAACTTAGAAGCAGCAAGAAAAAACCCTGCAAGGATCACAAATATTTGTTGAACCTTCTCATCATAGAAGAATGATAGTGCAAAAATTTAAGATATTGCAGGAGACAATCCACTGTGAATGTTAACATCTGGTGATTATGAGTACCTTCTTTACAAAGGCACAGAGTAAATGTACTCAATATGGTGTTCGCAAGCGTTACATCATGTTCAACAGACTGGTTGAAGACTTTGAGAGCCATTTCAAGATTTTTGGCCTGGCAGAAGCCTTCAATGAGGGATATATATGTTGTTGCATCAGGTCCCAACCCTTTCTCCATCATGTGGCAAAACAGGCGGTGAGCATCTTCAACCTGACCTATTTCTGATAATCTTTGGATAAGTATGTTGTAGCTCTTCAGATTTCCAGAACAACCATTTGAAAACATCTCATCCCATAGCCGTTTAGCTGGCCGCACTAAATCTTCCCTGCAGCAAGCTTCCAGAAGATAATTGTAAGAAGAAACATCTGGACTCAACCCTTTCTTCTTCATTTCCTGAAGAACATGATAAGTTTCTTTCACTTTCCCAGCCTTGCACAAGAATGAAACCATCATATTGTAACTCCCCAAGTCCTTGAAGTAGTCTTTGGCGGACAAAACTTGGTATACTTCTACTAATTCATCAGTTTTTCCGTACTTACAAAGATTCCCACTCAAATTGGACAAAGTAAGTAGAGTCGGGTATCTTTCAGTCCCAAGCATGAACTTCAAGAACAACACTGCACGAACAGGATCTATACTAGACACAGATCCTATCAACACATTGAGAACATCATCCTCTATTGGAAAATTTCCACTCACTATCACTTCACCCAGTTCTTTTGCTTCACATATCAGCCTCTCAGAAATCAACTCGTGAATGAACTCCCTATAATCATTAGCTCTTGGAGCTACCCCCAGCTTTCTCTTCTTCTTTAGCACCATCTCCACATCAACCACCCTTCTCATCATGCGCATTGTTTCTGCAACGATTCTATATGCCATAAAATCAGGCTTACACTCTCTTTTCCTCAACTCTTCCAACGCGTATATGGCATCTCTCAACCGACCTTCCGAACACAACCCATGAGCCACCAAAACTGCAATAACCGACCCATTAGTTCCCGAAAAATCAACCTCTCTAACTTTGTCCAACAAGCTTAAAGTTTCACTCAATTCATTATTTCGGCAAAACGTCCATATGAAAACCCCAAACCCAAGCGTAGTCAATCTAACACCTCTACTAATCATTTCATCAAACACCTTACGGGCGCCTAGTACATTCCCATCAGACGACAGAGCAGCAAGAAGTGAATTACAAGTTTTGGTTCCAATCTCAGAAGTTAACAAACTAACTTCAGCGAACACCAAGAACGCCAAATGGGTTTTCTTTCCACTGATTAACGAACTAATTAAGGAATCATAAACGTCGGGAGAAAGGTGAATTCTGTGGACCTTGACTTCCTTGAATAGCTTCTCAATGGCATTGTATTGGCGGGAAAGGGAGAGGGATTTGAGGATGGCTCGGTAGGTGGTGGAAGTGTGAATGAATCCCGGCTGCTGGGATGCCCAGTTGAAGAAGCCCAAAGCGAGGGAATGGTGATTAAGGAGGAAAGGGTCGATGACTCGGGACACGAGTGCTGGACTCAACGAGTCCCGGCAAGCCAACTGGTGGAGGGTTTGCTCCAGTGACGGGGCCCATGTACAATTCGGAATCGCTTGGTTCGATGCGGCAATCAGAGCTCGACCCACAACACTCGCAAAGTCACTCACCGAACGTCTCATTCTATTTTCGTAGAATAACATAAGTATATGACTACTTTAAACCAGAAAAATCCTGTCATTTACCATTTTACCCTTCACAAAATGATCTTTTGGAAAGTTCACTCCCAAAAACCGAGAAGAAAGAANTTCTTTTTTTTTTTTTTTTTTTTGCCAACTTCCAATCAGACTACGCCAAGTGGAATTCTGTGAAAAAAACCCCTGTATGTGGCAAAAACTTTGTATCAAAGAGTCCAGTCGAGTCGACTTCAACAGTTAGTTATTATCCAATTAGCTTACTAAACATGAAAAAAATGTAAATTCAATCACCACTAACTGACAAATAACTAACATGTAACATTTACATATATATATATATATTTACTTCTGTGCATATAGTTGAGTACCTTTACAAATTATTTCCTACCATACAAACCAGGTTTACAACACTTCTCACACATCTTACTAACAATACAAGGCATAAAGATGTACATGGACTACATGATTCCTTTATTTACAGTATATGGTCCTTTCAGGTTTACTATTCATGGGAGAGTACAGATATCTACTCTACGTATTCACAAACATTTACAGTTTTTCTCCCCTAAGTCATATTATCAACGAAGTATGCACATTAGTCTAAGAGTAAGATTTTATCAATCTGAAATTTCGAGCTTTGAAGAAGCTCCCGAATAGGTAGCTAAATGTATTCTCGTTCTGTGGTTTTGCTGAACTTGAGTTCCATTTGACCTGCAAAATACCTCGTCCAATCTGTCTGCGAATGGAGTCGACTTCCTTACAATTAACTGGGTTACCTGTCACATCTGTCACGTAGAAAGTGCCTCTGAATTTGCCACCCTTTGTCGAAATTTCTGCTCGTTTGATACACAAACTGTTTTCCCTTAATATCCTTGTAATATCTGATAGAAGTCCAAGTCTATCCTCAGTGCACAATTCTAATTCTAGTCCCTGTTGAAACAAACATGTATTTAGACCATAATATTCATTAAACTGTCATAGATTACACCCTAAACCTTACTTTCAAGAGCAATGATAATAATAACGAAAAGCAATTGAAACGAGCAAAGCACACACAGATTTATGTGCTTAACCCTCAACGTAACATCTACATTTATTATCGAATGGATTAAACAAATAATATTTAAATTAAGATGCTTCACTCTCAATGTGGGTCCTAGTTTACCTGGTACTACTGCAGAATTGCACTATATCGAAGAAGAGAATTACAACGTGTTTTAGACTAACGTCTTTCTTTGTTTCACTCTCTACTGCGTAATATACAGAATGGAGATTCGTTCATTAACCTTTTAATATGTAGGAGGCAAGTATTAGATCAAACCACAGCCGAGAGAAAAGTGTATTGTATATTAGACTCCACACATCCTACATATTAGCCGCTCCAAGTTTTCACCATATTGAAGATATAAGTTAATTTCTACACTCATCTTGCACAAAAAGGGTTCCCTACTAAATCCTCTACATAGGAAGAATATTACGAGAGTGCCCAATATATCACTACAATAAAAAAAAACTCACACTTGAAGGGACAAGTGTCCAGCGTCAGTGTGATACAAATTTGTGCCAGTCAGCATACCTCATAGGCTCGCCTGTCAATGGCTGCTGCTAGACACAGCATGATACGTTCTCTCTCAGCTTCTGAGCTTATAGGAACTCCATCAACATGTCGAATATAGTATTCCTACATATTTAAAGGACAACATATAGTTTACATATTGTCAAGCCGATTCTATAACGTATAAGCAAATACAAATCAATCGGCTAGTTACGCGCATGATCCAGTTTTATAGAAAACTGAAGTCCAATTTCAACATGCAGATTTGTGTTTTTTGAGAAGAAATTTTACCTGATATGCTTCCATTCTCCCGGTCAGTACTACTCCGTGAAAAACAACATACTGCATGTCAGTTAGAGTGCAGACAATATCAAACAACAGCTTGGGTCGGTCTTTTGACTTCATAGTAATGACCGTGTAATCTCTTTCTGCACAATCGGACACAATTACATGAGGTCTGGAACTTCTATCATCTACTCTGGTCCCTTCATGCCTTTCAACCTTATCATAATCCCGATCAGCGAACATAATCTGGTGTAATCTTCTTTCCCTGTGAGTTATCCCGGGAGGAGAAAGTGTCGTTTTTGCAGTCTTGAGATCATTATTTCCTTTAAGCACATTGCAAAGCATCTCCTTTATTATAGCAAGACGTTTCATGTCTTCAATTGCACACCCCGTAGTGTCATCAGTCACCTGAACCACCGCTGCAGCTCTAGTGTTATGCGTCCATATCTCAGCATTCACCACATTACAGTGAAGATCGGTGAGAACAGCACACAGTTCAGACAATAAACCTGGCCTATCTGTTCCTGTTAGTTCGATGGATGTGCTCTCTTTAGAAGAAACCAAACCAACGGACCCTCTCTGAGATGGTACTGAGCCATCAACATTTTCGAGTCTCTGAAGAAATGTAAATTGACAAGGAGATTAGTGAGATTATAATATAGGAAAGACATCAACTACAACAAAATTAAACAAATAAAGTATACATATAACCTGCCACAAGAGAGTACAAAAAACCAAAAATGTTAAAAGATTTTACAGGGATTAAAATTAAGTACTTCAGCCATGTCTAGGAAAAAGAGAGGAGGAAAATTCCCGGAAAAGATTTCTCAATTTCCCTTTCCTCTCTGCCTTAAAGGTGTCAATCAACAAACTCAAGAACTCCATTAGTCATCTTTCTGCATTCTCTATGTTAGAAATTGACATATCGTATTACATTTCATCACGATGATGGAAGAAAAGAATCTGCAAAGGAATTATACCCTCTGGATATAGTTGATAACCTCTTCATCCCTTATTTTCTTCCCTTCATCATCAATCACATTGAACACTGTTAAATTTCAAAAAAGTTGATATAAGAAACAAAGATAAAAAGAACTAGAGAAAATGCCCAACAAAGTCAACCCGGTCCTCTACAATTATATGCTTTCAAAAGGTTGCTATACATATATTTAGCCCAAAAGATGCATACCATCCATGAACCATCCCCCATCAGATGAGATGTGTGCTTTTGTAACAACAAGGTTCAAATCAGTTAGCACTTGAACAACTTCAAGAAGGATTCCATGCTTATTGACACTGCCAACCTAGACAAGAAAATCATTTAACAATAAAATACCAAAATAATTGGCCGAGAAGGAAGAACCTTATCCTAATTTCCAAGCCAGACACTAAAAAATATCACTTGAAATCAGTGGGACAGTCCAATGTTATATACCTGGATTACAGTTGCACCCTCACATGAATCGTTGTCAATTACAACCCTAAGATAAGAAAAGATAGCTCATAAAACTCCAAGGAAAATCAAATTACAGTTAAAATTAATTAATTTCTTCTTACTTCAGGAGACACTCAAAAATTACTTTCAGCATAAGAAAACCCGAACTTCGTCATTCAATGAGCAAAAATTCGCAGCACTCAAAAAATGAGGAATAAAAATAATGAAGACCACGTTGATGTTGATCAACATTATTGAACAAGAGGCATTTCAATTTCATTTTTTTTTTTTTGGAAAAAAAGGAATTTGCGTTAAAATTAAGAAATTTCCTCGAAGTGATACTCGAATGAACCAGAAAACAAAATTTGCCTAAGAAATAAATTTGAAATAAATCAACATAGTGCCGATAGAAAGCAAAAGCTTATACGTTAATAACAGAAAAACAATTAATTATAAAAAAAATGCTAATTAAAGAAAAAAAAATCATTGAACTCAATTAAATAAACAGGCCAACAGAAGGAATCATGATTGAAAAAAAAAAAAAAACCTGGGTAGATTAACCCTCCTAATAAGCTTCGCGAATTCATCATCCATTTCTTCATTTCTCTCAAACATTTGGCAGTAACAGAAATTAATTACACAAAAGTACTTATTTTAGAGTAAAAAGAAAAATGTAAAGACAAAAACAATTATGTTAGAAAACATAAAAAAAAAAAAAAAAAAA
>CAIGRF010302941.1:0-22115 GCA_903798235.1 Fraxinus ornus | reverse complement strand
TTTTGACTTGTATTTTGATTTGCGCCTTTTGCGAATCTTTAAGTTCTAATTTGATCGTCACTTCCAATTCGATCATCGCATGCAAATCGCTATCGTCTCGAATGATTTGACTCGAATGTTTAACTTTCACTTTGTTCTTCATTTCAAGTCCAATTTAAAATCTTGATAACTTTGAAGGCTTAATCACCCAAATTCAAATGTTAGTAAATGAAATGGATTTGTTATAATCAAAACATTAATGTTATAATCAACCATATGTCAACAACAATTTTTTGCCATCACCATTCATTGCAATCAAAGTAAGCCCTAAGTGCGCGCGAGTTAAGCAATCGCACATGGTTGAAAAAATATTTATTTTTTATAATTTTAAACTATTTTGCTTTCGAATAAAATAATTTAAATTATCTATTTTATCATCTCAATCCCAAATGCTTATTAGCAAATTAATAAACCAGCAAGATAATAAGTAGTCCAAAATTCAAATGATTAAATTGAAAAATAAAAAACTAATCCCAAATTCATTCCTTTACTCCCACCCTTTAATCCGTGAAAAACACTAAAACAGAGAGAAGAAACTCTACAGTCGGTATTTGTTGTTTGCTCTACAATAGTACAATCTACATCGTAACATCACCATTTTATTGGTGCCGATTGTCCACTTGTTAATAGATATTTCATGATTTTTTTTGGTTCTATGAGGATGAGGTTAAGCTTTTATTACATGAAAGGGACATCATTTTAGTTTTTTTATTGGTGCTTGTATTTTTTTAATTACATAAAATGAGCACATTTTAAAATGTCACACGTGACGCCTAAAATCTCAGGTCCGACCATTATTAATGAATTCAAATATTATTCTTTTATAACATTTTTTTTTTTTTTTTAGTTTTGATTCTTTGAAACTGTGCACGCGAAATTCCAAGTTAATGTTGTCCTTTTTTAATTCGACCAACCTGCTTTTGGTAACCATTTTATTAAAAGGTTTAAATCCATTCATGACTATTGTATTTCATACTTAAAATATGTTTGAGCCTCATTTTTATTTTTATTTTGGTCTAAAATGCATTTTAAAATAATATTTTGATTGAGATGTGTGGTTAAAATATAATGAATTATTTTGAATTTACGTGTAATATTATTTTATTGAATAATGTGTGGTTGAAAATAAAAGAGAAAATTATTTTGAAAAATATGTGGACCAAATAATGACTTAGTGTCATCATGATCACCCAAGTCGATTTTGATTCAACGTGACCACTATACTTTATGTTTAGTGTCATCATGATCACCCAAGTTGATTTTGATTCACCATAGATATCCAACTTCATAAAACGCTTCAGTCAGACAACTCAATTATTACCACAACAAAAACACACAAACGTTAAAAAAGTTCACATATAATTATTACCACAACAAACAAAAAATGAGAATAAGAAACAAAAATAAAAAAACATACATGGTTATAGGGGTGTCAACGAGTCGAGTTAAATCGATCTGAGAGTTAAAACTTTTTGCTCGGGCTCGGCTCAAGTAAAAATAGTTCGAGCTTTTTTTGTCCCGCTCGGCTAAAAAATTTAGGTACGAGCCGAGCCAATTTTTTTTTTTAAAAAGAAAAATTTGTGCGATTTATGCGTATTATAAATAATAACTAAATTTAACATATAAAAAAATTGCAGCTAGAATTAAAAGAAAAAAAAAGTGGCGGGCAATTTTTATTTTTAATTTTTAGGCTCACGGAACGACCCGACTCAAGTTTTTTTTTTTTCGGCTTGAGCCATTTTGCCATCCCTACATGGTAATCATTATAAAAACTTGAAAAAAAAAATTATATGAAAGAAAAAAAAAACTGCTAACACAAAATATAGGGAAAATTGCAGTTACGGTACCAAATCTTTCATTTGTACCACCAGATGTACAACTTTAAAAAAATCGCAACTGCAGTCCAAATTAACAGAAACCGTTAGTTTGAATGTTAGTTGACAAAATTAAAAAATCGACCACTCTTTGACTATTTTTTAAAGGGCAAATTGGTAATTTTACATTTTAAAATAAAAACATTGAATATAAGAATGAAACCACCCCACTCCTCCCCACCCCATCCAAACCAAAACAAAAACCAGTTCAATATTTGCTGATAAAATAAAAAATCACTGGAAGTTTCATCGGAATCTCACCGTTTACCGCCACTTTCATTCCCATCACCCAACTAAGCTAGTGTCAAGCTTCACGATCACATACCCATCAGAATCCACCTCCAACTGCCCGTCCAAAAACTAGATTGTCGGCTCGTGTCCCATCGCAAAAAAAAAAACAACCCATAAATGTTCAAATCGGTAACCTCCCCACTCACCACATTCTTTATCTTCAAACCCCCACATATCTTTCCCCGTACACCTCTATCACCGTGGAATTCTACAAGACTTCAATCTTTGGGTTTGACAAAGCTGTGCTCTGCATAATCTTTAAAGCCCTAAATTTATCTCTTCGGTGGATAATGTAAACCTTAGAACCCGGGAATTGGAGGCGTTTAGCTCGGCCCCAACATCGTCACTGACATCAGACAATTGCTTCACTGATAATTCTTCAAGAAATTCGTAATTATTGAGCAAGGCATTCATGCCTTTGGCCTCAAAACTGCAAAACCCACGTGAAAATTTGTGCGACGAGCACATAGCTTCAATTTGGTGAGATTCCCACACTTCATAGAAATCAGAATCAAGGTGAAAATGGAGGTGGATGAGATGACAGTAACGCCGACGTGGAGACGGTTGGTTGCATTTGGGATGTGGTGTGAACGAGATGAGTCAAGGAGAGAGAGCCTTTTATTTTTTTCCTTTTTTTAATATAGTTTTTATTATATTTTATATTAAAATTGTAAAGTTACTATTTTACCCTTTTAAAAATTAGTCAAAGTTAACTATTATAGTCAACTAATAGTTAAACTAACATAAATCATCCATTTGGACTCCTTGTGCTAATTTCTGAAATGTTTGGTACCTCCTGTAGCACAAATGAAATGTTTGGACAAAGTCTACAAAAATGTAAAAGGTTTGGTATCGGTGCTGCAATTATCCGTAAAATATACAACTAATCACACACACTTTCACATACACAAAAAATAAAAATAAAAAATTCACTAACCCAAATCAGGAAAAATTATATAATATAAATCAGGCCCAAATCAAGAAAAAACTAAAGTGTTTCTGCTTTCAAGCGCGCGCGTGTGCGACACATAAAGTTTTTGTAACGATTACCATGTTGTGTGTTTTTTATTTTTATTTTTGTTTATGATTATCATTTACTCTTTTTTTGTGTTAATAATTATGTGTGAATTTTTTTAACGTGTCTTTGTTTTTTTGTGGTAATAATTAGATGGTTTAACTAAAATATTATATGAAGTTGAATGATCATGATGAATCAACGATAATTTGGATGGTCATTGGAACACTAAGCATAAAGTACAGTAACTATAATGAATCAAAATCAATTTGAATGATTATGATGATACTAAATATAAAATACAATGATCATCGATGGATTTAACCCTCGTGTTAAAACAACCTTCAAATTCCGTGATATAATTGGCTCGATGGATTGGAAGGAATCTGATTCTCTTTGGCAGCACAATAAGAGCAATACATATAAAATTCAACACAAGGGACACAATTTATTTTAATTGCTCGGGATTCGTGCAAATATTTTCAATTTAATAACAAGGCACTAGATCGTCTTGTCGAATAGTCTAAACGAGCTTATTATTATTATTTTTTAAAAAGAAAGTGATATGTTATGAGAGTTCATTACACCATGCTCTAACGTGTTCTTTAAGCTCTGCAATTCTGAAAGTCTCTTGATTTTGTTATACAAATCTCTTCTCACTTATAGATTGGGTCGGATTCAACTAATTTCGATATTTCAATTCGAAATTGAGAATAATTTTTTTTAAAAAAAAGGTTTTCACATCGTCCCAACCTTGCAATAGTAATCATGTGGTTAATCCATGCTCACCTCCACTCATAATTTCGACCAACAATAAAAGTAGATGCTCAACCCTACTCTAATCTTTAACCAACAATATTGAAAATCTTAGAAAAATGAATCATGGGCATTATCGCTGATTCTTGAAAACCCAATAAAAGACTATTGGTAATGACGTGTCCGACAAAAAGGAAGAAGATGCTCAACTGCAATGTAATAAGAGAATTATTTAAAAAAAAAAAAGTTTTAAGAGATTCTTCAAAGTAATGGAATCTAATGGCTGTAAAAGGCTTGTCCATTTTATTGGGAAGCGTGTAGAAATCTTAACCGCTCGCCCCATATTCCTTACCTTAGCATGTTTGAGCCTATTTTTTTTTGGCGCTGAATTCATTTAGGAACAGTAGATTGTTGAAAAATATATGATTAAAATAATGTTTTTAAAAAAAATTATGTATAATATTATTTTATTGAATAATGTGTGATTGAAAAGAAAAAAAAAGAAATTTATTGTTTTCAAAAGATTTTATCTATACAAAAGTTAAAAAAATGATTTTATCTAAATAATTAAATAAAATTTAAGTTATGGTGTTATCTACATTATGTAAATATAATTTTGAGACTTCTTATTTAATTGCAAACTTCAAAAGCATATATGAAGTTCATATAAATATATTAAATATGACTTATCTAGTTAAAAATTAAAACAATGAAAAATATTCTAATTTTTGCATTTCAAAAACTTGAAATTGTATAATTGACTAATGGTAGGAATTAAATAAATATAGTATTTTATAATTTTAGATGTTTGATATGTATTATTTTAATTATTAACTGATTAAAAATTTAAAATAATATTAAAAATAAGAAAACACTTAAATCTCGCCTAGGCTCGCTTAAGTTCGTGAAACTTAAAACTTCTCTTCCACGCCTAATCATGCTTTACGCTTTTTAGAATATAATTTTCTACAACAATTTAGCATTAGTTATTGATAATTAAATAAGGGTAAACCATGAAATTGTTTGACAAAAATTATTTTTTCAATAACATTAAATAATATTTCTTAATTTGTGTGAAAAAACAAAAATAGTCTACCATTTTAGTCAAAAATAAATTTTCAAGCTCTTACTCCACATTTACCATGCACGCGACATGAGGGAAAAAAAAACATACCTGATTGGCATTTATGTCATAATCTATAAAGTAAACGACATGAGATTATTACAATTTCAATAATGTGATATTTTTGGTAGATTGCACTAAGATTGGAATGCTTTTACGATATGTTTGTCACCTAACAAGATCAGACACGGTAATTACTAATTTTTATTAAAATTTAGGATTTTATCTTAAAAAGTTAATCTTATTAAGTGAAATAGTCTAAATTTTTAAAATTGGTCTATGTTTGCATCTTTAATCAATGTGAGATTATATTTCTTAACATATCCTTACACGATGGTGATGTTTGCACATATCAATATTTATATCTGTGTATTTGTTCTTAATCAAATCAAATTGCTCGTTGAAATTTTTAATGAACTCTGATACTATATTAAAATTTGAGATTTTATTTTAAAATGTCAACATTGTTAAGTAGAGTAGTTTAAGACATTATCGATTGATTTATATTTATAGAGATTTTATTCTTTAATAATTTTGTTACACTAATTCTCATTATAAAAGAAATCTATTTGTCATGTAAGAATAAAAGGAATCGATGAATCGCAGTAGAGTTTTCATAATTTGCACGCCTATACAAAAAACTCGGTTGCTCAACAGAATCATCGCGTATCAAATTCTTCCTCTCTCCCCATTCTTCTCTCAAGAAAAATCAGTGTTTTAAAAATCGGTTAAGTCTAGATTCAACTCGAAAAATCGGGAACCAGGACCAAAATGGTCCGGTTAGACTTATCACTTATAAAACCCCTAATTAAGAATCTGCCGCAAAACCTGTTAAACTAGCCGATTTTTTGAAAATCCGTGACCCGTTTCCTGTTTAACCTTTGTAACCTATGTAAATTTATATTTTTTAAAAAAAATCTGAAATGTATATTTTTCTCATTTTTTAAAAGCATATATTTGTTTTAAATTATCGGTTTTCAACTTTTTGACCCTTAATTCTTTCTTTTTTTCAGGTAGATGGTCGGGTCCATTTTTAAAAGATTGAGAAAACTGAAAAAGCCACTTTTTTTTTTTCGTTCTCTCTCCCTCTAAACTTTCGTTCAACCTATAGACATTTACATAGAAATTCTGTCCTTCCCCCGTTTCATTGACAAATACATAGAAATTCTGTCTTTCCCCGTTTCATTTGCTTCTTGCTTAAGATTATTCACCACAAGAAAAGTGAAATAAAAAATTTCTGGCAAAAATATGGGATCGTCAATTCCACCCGAACTACTGGGTTTAAATTGTAGATTATCATCAGCAACAAAACCTTACATTCCCAAAACTATCAGTGATTTTCTTGAAGAAGTTTCAATGATTAGTGAGACTTCTGAAAGGGTTTTAAAGCTTGATGATTACGTCAAAGGTCTCCAAGATGAAATGAAGAAAATCGATGCCTTCAAACGGGTGCTTCCTCTTTGCATGCTCCTGCTCAAAGATGGTGAGTTCATGTTTTTCCTTCGCTTAGAAAAATTCATTCTTTCATCGTATAAAATATGTGAAATGTTCAGTTTTATAATATGGAAATGAGTTATGGATATGAATTTTTCTTTCTGGGTTGTTTTTTCCTTACTTTTGCTGCTGGGGTTTCTGATTTTTTTACTTTTATAATATACCTGAGAATGGGTTTCTGGTGAATTTAATTAATGGGTTCGTTTTATTTTTTTTTAACTTCTTTTTTAAAATCAATATTGATGCCTGATTTTGGAATTGTGTGGATTTCTATTGCAGCGATCGTGACAATGGAGGAAGAGATAAAACAGTGCAAGAAATCAAATGCTCAGCCAGTTTTCGAAGAATTCATACCATTGAAGAAACCTGATGATGATGAAGATGAAAAGGTCAAGGTCAGTACAGAAAAGGATGTTAACAATAGAGATAAAATGAACTGGATGAGCTCTGTGCAGCTATGGAATTCAGATCATCACCATCACCATCAATATCCGAATCTCGATTTGAATAACAATAACCAAACCCTAAAACTGGATACAAAAAAGGTATTACAGATTACAGTAATAGCAAATCTGATGTTACCAGAAGTTGTTCTAATTTGATTTTCTTGTGTATACCATTTATGTATTTTTTGGTTTTGTTTTCTGGTAAAACAGGGAGTGGAAGACGAAATTCGTCGGCCCCTGATGGATGATTTGTTTCGGTCTGNTTGAGAATTCTAGGGAGGATATTGGTTATAATGGTTTGAGCTTGAAATCCAGTTGTAGCAGATTAAATTCCTCTTTGGCAACTAATGTTGGATCGAATTTAAGGAACAGACAGCAATCAAAGCAGCAGCAAACTGCTAGGAAGCAAAGGAGATGCTGGTCGCCTGAATTGCATCGGAGATTTGTCGATGCAATGCAACAAATTGGAGGTCCACAAGGTTAAGACTTGAACTACATGTGTGTTTGATACTTGTTGCAATTTTTATTGGAAATTGAATTGAAATAAATCATATTTTATCACAAAGAGAGTAATTGGGATGAGATTTTGATAATGTAAGTTGAAGCAAAGCGAAATTTAGTCGTGGAAGGAGAAATGAAGGCCTAAGTCGAGCAAAATTGTGTCCTTGTTTGCTTCTTATTCATTGATTTTTCACCTTTTGTGTTATTCATGACATATTATAGTCGTAATTAAATTCCATCTCGTCATATCCAAATATTGTGTACTGAACATGTACTTAGAATCGTTGCACATCTCATTTGAGAGTCTTTGCATCCTCTGCAGTTGCTACTCCTAAGCAGATCAGAGAAGTTATGCAAGTTGATTGTCTCACAAATGATGAAGTGAAGAGTCATTTGCAGGTTAGTATAAATTTTCAAATCTTCTCTTATTCCCTTCTTATGTTGACAGACCTATAGGGGGAAAAAAGTGCTATTTTTTCTTGCTTTTCGTGATTTCAGAAATATCGCCTTCATACTCGAAAAGTTCAAATTACGTCTACGAATCAACCTGTTGTACTAGGAAGTTTGTGGGTGTCCCAAGAACGACAGTACGGTGAATCATCAAAACCAAGCATATCCCAATCCGGTTCACCTCAAGGACATCTTCACTTAACTGGATCCTCCCGAGCAACTTCCATGACTGGAGTGGATAGCATGGAAGACGAAGGCGATGAAAACTTAGAGAGCCATAGCTGGAAAAGTTGCATTCATTTATCCAACATGTAGACGACTAAACGTCCGCCATGAGTAACATTGGAGGACTAATTTTTTTTATGCATTGCACATAAAAGATCTTGAGGCAGAGTGTTTTTGAAAATTTTCAGGATTAGATTACTCCTCATCTATGTTGAATTGAATTATTATATTATACAAAAGTTATGTTACTTTCAGCACTTCATTACCTTTCCTTCTTTAATTTCTTGAAAAGATTAAGCATTTCTTTATATGTGATTAAAATTCTCTCTTAATTCATTCTTGTATGGGTGTGTATTTCTTTGTAATGAAGAATCATGATGAAAAACTTGCCAGAAAGATATCAAATGGAGATTCCTTTGGAGATTGGGCAAAACCAAACATTAGCTTTTGTCTACCTCAAGGAAAAGTCATGGTCCACTCAACAAAGTACAGCAATTTGTAAATTATTTTTTTTAACAGAATAATTTGTAAAGTTCCTGTGATGCATCACTGTGCATTATAAATTAAAATAAGTTAAGGATGAACGTATCGGATGGGGTTTTTTTTTAACTTATATATTTGATGCGTTGAACTAAGTGGTGTGGCTCATTAAAATCTTGGACTATGACATTGGTCGTTAGGCTCTCGCTCACCATGAGAATTTAATTAATACGTTATTATCTGCACAATATTGACTCTTAAGTTGCAGCACGTTAACTTCTTGCGCCGTTGTCGTCATTCTAAGAATGATTGAAGCTTCACCTCATTCATAACTTAGTGTCGATTGCACACTCGCGTGCCTTCCAAAACGATGGATCTTATACTCTTGTCTATGAGTAGCCAGATTCACTTGACGTAAAATAATGAAATATCTTCCCGTGCTATAATATTTTTATAGTTATTTAGTATTATATATATAAATATCAAACATTGACCGATTATTTTCATTGTCAATTTCTTGAGAATTATTTCGTGGGAATGATCTGTGAAGGAATTATTGAATTGTTGCCTCTTATCAACTTGAAAAATGCATGGTTTGAAGAATATTTATTTAAATATTCAAGATTCTGGGAACAGTATTCCATTGAGAGAAGATGCCAATGGACAAGATTTGTAGTTTACTAAGATATTTTGAAGGGATTGCTGTTTAATTATTTATTGATTTAACAACCAATCATTGCAACTAAAAGAATGTGTTTGGTTCGACAGTGAAATACATACACATACATACATACATATATATATATATATATTAAATGGTTGACAAGATAGATGGACAATGACAAGGATCTAATTTGTTCAAAGTTCAACGTCAAACCAAAGAACTGTTTTGTTAGTTGAGCGTCTACTTACTACGATGGAAAGGTCTAATAAGGGTGTGTTTGACTCACGTTATTTTGGAAAAATATATTCTGTAATAGTAAATTGATGAACAATGTGTGGTTGACAAAGAAAGAAAAGTTATTGACACGATGAAAAATATTATTTTATTGAAAAATGAATGGTTGAAAATAAATAGAAGAATAAGAACGAAAATTTTAATATGTACCAAACAATGACTAAATAAGATTTTTATTTTTTATTTTCTTCATAATAATATTAATCATCGTTCAGCACTTCACGAGATATGTTATAAAATATTTAGAATAAATCTATATGTACATAAAATTTTACATAATCTTTTACCTACTCGCCAAATGGCGGCCCCCTATTGGGGGGGGGCGCCTATGGCCCAAGGCGCCCCCCGCCCCCCCAATAGGGAGCCGCCACTTGGCGAGTATGTAAATGATTATGTAAAATATTTTGTACACCTAGGCTAATCCAAATATTTAATACGATAAATCGATAATAAACAAATATTTTTTCAATTATGCTACGCAAACAGATTCAATGATAGGGTTTAAAAATAGGGCAGCATCATTTTGAAGAAAAAAAAAGCTTACCTACGCAGATATTGTCAACGCAACAACTATCTCGATCCTTGTTTTTAAACTCTGTTTGAGTAGCGTTATTCATATTTTACATGACTATATCTAATGGTTTGTCATAATATGTAATTAAATATTATTTCTTAAGGAAAAATCAAAATTGACACTTTTACCTAAAAAAGGTTAAACCCCACTTTGAAAATGCAAAATGTTTGACAAATAGTCCCTTTCACAAACAAGTAATGGAGAAAGAATCTTGAAGCAAAAATATAATGAGTAAACCCACTTTGATATTGCCATTATGAAAATTGTTAGGTGAAAAAAGAAAGGTAGAAGTAACTTCCCAATTCAACTTTTCATTTAAATTTAGCGTTCTTACAAAGTTCCTTAATTGATTTGATTGGATTCCACTTTAAAATTCATCCAATCCCTTGTTTTTGTTTTATTACAGTAAACTTAAGAGAATCTAACGTCTATGCAACATATGATTATGACTATTAACATTAATTAAGATTCTACAAAAATAATAGTTTCCACTGCCGACCACTAACCCCTAATCACTTGATGACTTTGAAACATGGAGCATATTTTTTCAATATTTTATGTTAAAATCAATATTTTTCAATTCCGTCCGCCCTTTTTGATATAATATTAAAATTAGAGTTTTTTAAGTTTTCTTTTCACATATCAGATTACCCAATTAATTGATCACAAATCACATAATTATTTGAACGACCATGTTTCCTCCAATTGAGTGACGCATAACGGAAGTAAAAGATTTATCAACTTGAAAATAAGAAAATTGAAATTCTCTAAGAACAAAACTTTTTATTCAATGAATGATGTCCAGAAAACGTTAAAAGACCTTTAAATAGGCGTTATAAGAAACCCTAAAAACATAAAATAATAAAACGTTCCAAAAATAGCGAAAACTCAAACGGAAAATATGGAAATTAATTATTTGAAGGCCTAAACAAAAGAATTTGGCTAAACTCCCAAGATTTCGGGACTTCACTCCGAGTTCAATTTTTCGAACCGTTTCCAATCAACCTGTCAAATTTCAGCACATTCCGACACTGTCGCGACAAATGACAAAACTGTCCCTAGCGCGGTCTTTTTTTGTTAATTTTCTGTCCAGCACTTCTTCAAACTCCAAAGCTACTTGTCATATATCATTGAGGAAACAAAATAAATCAAAAATCAGTCCATCTTCATTGAGACAATTAGTTAAATATTCCTTTAAATATAGGAAATAATAAATATTCAATCTATTAAAATCTTTTCATAACATATAATAATCAATAAACATTCAATATCTAAACAAATAAATAATTGTGACCTTTTTTCTACATAGTTGTGTCATTTAATGTATTTTATGTGACCTCTTAGTTTATTTTTCCTCCAACACGAATTGAGCTCTTTGTATGGCTATTTTCAGAAAGGTGATTATATTGACAAAACAATTTTTATTTGTTGCACTATATTTTCATTGCAGTTAAATTTTTTAATTTTTGTTCATTGCAACGATTATGTTCTTAACTTTTTTTTTTCCCATCGAATTCTTGTCTTCAACATCTCATTAATTAGTATGCCTCATTCTTGATGATAATGCATATCAAAATATATTATTTCCATGCTTTGAAATGAGAGGAAAAATATTTGTTTGCATTTTTTACTTTTTTACTTTTTTTTGAAATATGATGGAAAAATAAGTTAATTTACGTCATTTCGACGTACTTTTGGACATAAAACCCTTTAGGGACATAAGTGTTATAAGAGGCAAAGATTAAGAACTTTAAGTACAATTAAAATATAGTGCAAAAAATAAAAATTGTGGAATTACCCTTTTTAGAATTGCATATAAATCTGTGTTACATCGATTATTATTTTGTAACGTGTAGTAAACACGTGTTCTTTGGTAAATATTGTGTTATCATTTGTGACCATTTTGTTTATGCATGTCATCTCTGTTAAGGTATTTTGTGACATTCGATAAACATCCACGTGACTTCTGGTAATGTATTTGTGATCGAATTCTAAATCATCTCTCGCATATTGTCATATTGATGGTTGTGATCAGGATCGAGTCAAGGAAAGTAGAGAATCAATGGAAGAATTCATCACAAGATTTGAGTTGAGAGCGAATAACGCTTTCTTAATTTTAGGGTGGATTATGGTGTGGAAAAAAAAAAATCTAACTATATAAATATCACATTATCCGTATATAATCACAAAATTCGCAAATTATTATCATTTTTTTTTAAATGTAGTTAACTATGACCTGATTTATGCAAAATTTAAGATTTATTATTTGTAAAAACATAATCATAAATTATGATGATAATGATTTTTTCCTCTCTTTTTTTCTCTGTTTGGGCAATTAACCCTTCCACTATGTAAGTGGCCCAAATTGATCCCAATCTCAGAAGTTGAATTGAGATATGTTGTCTATTTTTTTATTGTCCACCCAATTAATTATTGACACGTCATTTTTAAATTACTATGTTACCTCAAATTTACCCTAATTAATCTCACCATTAACACATCAAATTGATAACGTATTAATTTAAAAATGACTTGTCAATAATTAATTGGGTGGACAGTAAGTTGGATAATATCTTAAATCTCAAAAGTTGGGCTTGAGACGGTGGTTGATCTTAATTTTTACAAAAAATGTGAAAAAAAATTCTTCTGATTCTAAACTTGAGAAAATTACCCTAAACCTTTTTTAAGTTTCAAATTAAAAAATCAGATAATTTTTTTCAATAATCAGAAAATAATTATCATTTTAAAAAGTTATATAACTTCTGGTCATGTTTGAGCCCCCTTTTTTTTTTGTAGAATGTATTTTGGAATAGTAGATTGATGGAGAATGTGTGGTTAAAAATTAAAGAAAAGTTTTGAGTTTACGTATAATATTATTTTATTAAAGAATTTGTAATTAAAAATAAGAGAGAAAAAATTATTTTGAGAAAAATGAGGATGAAATAAAGGCTATATCTATTCTCTTCTACCCACTCTCTCTATATCTACAGACAGGAAGTCCAATCGTCACCACCAAATTCAACCACCATCGTCACTCGAACAAACATTGATGCCTCCATAAATTGGTTCTCTCTCTACAATAGACTTGTAATTGGTTAAAAATAAAAGAAAAGTTTTGAGTTTACGTATAATATTATTTTATTAAAGAATTTGTAATTAAAAATAAGAGAGAAAAAAATATTTTGAGAAAAATGAGGATGAAATAAAGGCTATATCTATTCTCTTCTACCCACTCTCTCTATATCTACAGACAGGAAGTCCAATCGTCACCACCAAATTCAGCCACCATCGTCACTCGAAGAAACATTGATGCCTCCATAAATTGGTACTCTCTCTACAATAGACTTGTAATTGCTCCAACTTCAATCACCATCACGGCTAGATTGCTTCACCAACATGTCTTCGTGCTTTGCTGGTGCATCGCTAGATGTGAGCGACGATGTTTCAATCTGTCATACTTGCGACTATTTCTGATGTTCAAATTTAGATCATTGCTAGTTTTTTTTCCAAATTTTTAATTTGATTTTTTGTTAGATTAGAAAACGCCACGGCGATGGACTTGTTTCGTTGCTCCATGTCATTTTCGTCACACAATCAACGTTGGCGACAGATGAAGCGCTGTCGAATTTTGAACTGTGAAGCCAGTGGTTCATCTATTTTCAAACCTTCCTATTCAGAAACGGTGGAATAATAGGCTCCGAGATGAAGGTTGCAGTGGTAGTTGTAGATTTGAGGTGGTTGTAGGTTGGAGTTGGAGGTGATGGTGGTGAGAGATTATGGATATGAGGCGAAGACAACGATTTGAGTAGTACTGGAGGGGAGGGGAGGGGTAGGGTGGGGGGTAATCGTGACCAATAAATTGAGATAATTCGTGACTAATAAATAATTTGTGTCATATTAAATAGTGATTTGTGACTAAAATACGGAATTGTTAATGTATTTATGACGTGATCTTCAGTTATTTATGATTAATATGTGATTGTGGCCTATTTGATTAAATATATGTCACAAAATTTTATTAGAGGTCATAATATATAACTACTTGGTTCTTCAAAAAAAATTATAATTTTTTAAAATTTGAAAGTGTATCGTAAAAGTCGAAACTATGGTATTTACGTATTTTTTTCCTTCTAACTTTCCATTGACATAGAGTTGACGAATTGTGGACCTATTTTTAATTATTTTTTTTAAGCTAATAAGCTTTCTCGGGCAGGCCTAGTTCTTGTAGAGCTGGCCCAGCCAAATTGGGTTAAAGTTGCTGGCTAGCTAGCCCACGTCTGATGGGCTTGGACCACTGGGTTCATTTTCACACCTCTAATCTTATCCCACTAACATTATCTCTTCCTTCATAATTAAACATAAATCTCTATTTAACCTTTTTAATAAACCAAACATTCACACTGATAATCATTTTTAGTTTTATATGTTTCTTAAATTTTTTATTCAAAGGAATTATTTAGCTCAAAACAAATAACAAATTGTATGTTTAAAAAAATTTTATAGAAATAATAATATGTAATAAAAACATAGCAATTGGCCTATTAGCTCAGTTGGTTAGAGCGTCGTGCTAATAACGCGAAGGTCGCAGGTTCGAGACCTGCATGGGCCATTACTTCTTTTTTTCATTATTTTTAATTGGTCCTTGCAATTTCGACTCTTTCAATTTTAGCCCTACATGGCAAAATTTATTTCAATTTCCCCCTTTTTTTCATCCTCCATTCCCACATGTATACAGGCAAAGTAAGTTGTTTTGAACCCTAACTCGCTTCCCAGCATAAGCAGTGTTAATGGGCGTTAATTGTAAAACTGAACAGCCTGCTTATAAGCCCACACCGTCCCAATTCTGCAACTTCTGGTAATTACTCGAAATTTATATGCGATATTGGTGGAAGATCATCGAACAAGAATGCTTGGAATACTGATTATTTACTACGATAAGTTCGGTGGACCTCTTAGTTGCAATTTCTAGGATAAATCTTGCCCTAAATTGCTCATTTAGTTAAGTGGGTTTTTTGGGCGGCATTCAAAAATGACACGAGAATAGCTGCATCCCTTCTTCGTTTACATTTTTATGACTGTTTTGTGAATGTAATTCTTCTACTGAGTCTATCCATGAAGCCTTCTTGTCTAATTTTAACGAGTCAAAACTGTTTTTGCATGTATCAATTATTTTTTTGGATGGCAGTTAGACATTTTACTCCACCAAATTGCCTATAGTTTGACTATATATGCTTTAGTATCATACAAGTTATCAGTTTTCAAGAAATTGTGTTACTATTGAGAAAATGGAGATACAATCAATGCCTCTTTTGTAGTCCTTCAATAAGTTCTGCCTTATATTTCACGGTAATTAGTATGTTTCCTCTCCTTTTGTAGCTCTAAAACTACGCGACCTGAAACCAGACATCAGAAATGAAGATTTTTAAATGGTGTTATACTATGCAGCTATAGTTTGTGCCCTCCTCTGCCTGATAAATTTTAAGGTTAAGTGCAATGCCTTTGCTTGGCCTAGGGATGTGATGGCTCAGTTCTTCTTGATGATACTCAAGATTTCAAGGGGGAGAAGAATGCTTTATTCGACCATCATTCAGTTTGAGGATTTGAAGTTATTCAGTATAAAGGCAGACGTAGAAAGATCCTGCCCAGCAGTTGTATCTTGTGTTGACATACTGACTATTGCAGCTAGAGGAGCTGTTGTTTTTGGTAAGTTGCATAGAAGATTGAATTTAGATGAATAAATGTGTCCTCTATCTAACAGTCTAAGCTATTAGATGAGGTGGTTCGTCGTGGTATCAGATGAGAAAGAGGTTGTGAGTTCAAATCTCGTCACCACCCATTTATCAAAGTTGTGAGCTTTAATAAAAAATGAATTCGGTCTACATGCGAGGGGTCATGTTGAGGACTAAATTTAATTGAATAAACGTGCCCCCTCTCTAACAATTCAATCTTTTAGACGAGGTGATTCAGTGAGTAGGTTACTTTATTGCAAGATAGATGAACTTAGATGATTTCAAATTTACTGTTTGTTTGGTCAGTCAGGAGGGCCTTATTGGCCTGTTGCTTTAGGTAGGCAAGATGGATTAACTGCGAGTTACAAAGCAGCAAATGAACAGTTAGCATCACCTTTTGAGCCTCTAGAGAATATCATTGCTATAGTTTAGGGGTCGGCAAAAGTTTCGAACCAGATCGAATCGAACCAAATCGAGCGGTTCTTCATAAGTTAAATATCCGAACAAGTACTCGAATTGAGAATCGATGGATTTGGGTCGGGTCTCGGTCTAGACCAAGAACCGAAACTAAATAATTTTTTTATTGAATTAATTAAATTATTTTTCTTCTAAATAAATTAACAAATTAATTAAATAAATAAAATCATTTCATAATAAATAAAATCATTTCATAAATAAAAACATTCAATTACCAATTGTGGTACTTACAAAAATACCCTTAAAATTATGAATGTTTTGAAAAATTAATATCTACTTTTTGGTATTTGTATGCATTGAATTAGTGTTATTCGACATCTAGTTATTTTTATATTTTTGGATTTGGCTACGTTAATTTGTATACATTACAAATGAAATGTCATTAGTTATATTTATGTAGTGTTACTGTAAATGTTAAAAAATTTAATTACGGTACGGAATCGATCCAAACCCGAACGGTTCCATAATTATATTTGGACCCGACAGTTCCATTTATTAAATACCCGAAAATTTTGGAACCGAACCAACCCACAGCCAGTCCTACTATAGTTTGAAGCCAAGGGTCTTGATTTGAAGGATGCTCTAGTTCTTTCAGGTACTTAAATTTTTGTTTCCTGGTAATATCAAAATATATAAGCCTGAGAAATAAGCTTTTCAAATAAAATATAGTTATTTAGATTGTGGGAATAGAGATAGAGAATTACAGATGAAATAATGAGCAAAATCACTTTCTTGCAAGTTGTGACACGATGGAATAGAGAAAAAAAAATTCACATATCCGTCTCCAAATTTTGTTGTGAATAATTCTTAGTTCTAATCGCATGCTTTTATATTTAGAGGAGCACATACTATCGGTTTTGCTCAATGCTTCACTTTCAAGAGGAGACTCTTCAGTTTCGAAGGCTCTGGAAAGCCAGGTCCTATGCTTGATTCTTCATTTCTCTCGAACTTGCAGAGCACTTGTTCTAATGTTGATGCATGATTACTCTTCTCAACTCGCAGAGCACATACAGGTTCGATAATATGTACTATAAGAACCTGCTGAACAACACAGGCCTTCTTGAATCAGATCAAGCTTGAATTGGAGATCCAAAGGTTGCTGCAATGGTCAACGACTATAGTATGGACCCATTTCTCTATTCAAAAGATTTCGCAACTTCAATGGTAAAGCTTGGAAATACTGGTGTGCTCACCGGACAATCTGGGGAGGTTCGAAAGACATGTGGCTTCGTATTCTAGTTTGTAAGAAATGCTTTTATATAGTTTTAAAATAATTGTTGCATGTACGATACGGTGTGCTAGACACTACTAGACAATATTAATAAAGAAAAGAAAAAGCTAAAATTTTATTCATTGTCTTATCTATGCATTAATTAATATGTATCAAACATGTCATCAGTGTGTTAATGATTAAGGGGACATGAATGATCTTTACCAAGTGCTTTTGCATATGGTGGATGTATGAAAAATCTTATCATTTTGAATGATTGGATACTATTGACCTCGTTTTTTATACCCTTGACATTGACAACAAATATCAGACACACTCGCGTCCACCCTAATCTAATTCCGCCACATTAGGACAGATTGTTAGTTGACGATATTTTGAGTTTGAACGTGGGATAAGCATTATAATGCAAGATAAAAATATTTGGGAGCTGTCAAAATATATGAGCATAATTGCATGACAAGAAAACAATCTACAATATGCAAACTAAAAGCCAAAATCAAACATATAACTTTATCAGCAAAAGGTTCAACTCAAGAGGAGATGACATGTAGCTTAAAATAGACGTATTTGCATTACCCTCAAATGACACTAGAGAAGATATTTATAGTGTTATATATGAAATGGTGTCAATTGAATGAGGGGACACGTGACATCATTTCCTTAACCTAAGCATCTTATCTTAAGTATCAATTTTGACCCAATTAGCCCATGGCACATTTAATGCTATTAAAGAGAGTTAGTCGCCCTACAACCTATGTTGACAAGACTTTGACATATTACTCATTATAGAGGTCACATTAATCGTTCGAACAAGATTTTATTCATTTGGGATCTTCAAAGGAGGTGGATCGGCACTTGTCATGGTAGAGTTTTGAATTTGGGCTCTTTGAGCATCACCACTTCGGCAGGAGGGCTTCAGTAGGTCAATAGAACGCCACCACTTCGTTGAAAGGGGTTCAATTGGTCCATTGCACTCCACGTGGGATGCCATGTAGGTTTCACGTGGGACCTCGGTTGCAAGGCTTAACAGATATAAATGTCTGTTAATATACATTATCTCATGTTTGTAGTTTGTAATATACACAAAGATAAAAGAGAACTTTTGTTCCTTGACTTTTAAAAAGAGTGATAAGTAACATCTTCTTCCAAGAGAATTAATCTATCTGTACAATGATGGTGACAATGTTTGGTAACAATGTTTGATGTGGCAAAATCTGGACAGTTGATTTAAAAAGTAGTTTTTGAATTTTTTTGAAGTGGATGAATGAGATGTTGTCAAATCATGATTGTCAATTAACTTTGTCAACCATCATTGAACATGTAGCATAATTTCCAAGATAAGGACTTATTTGATAAGACTTTTGAAAAATCAAGAGATGTTTTTGAACACTGTTAGTCAATTCTACTTCTTGATGTGCTAAATTCTGTTGTTTAACTTTTACTGGTGTTTTATACCATTATGGGCATAATTTGGAAATAGAATAGAAAATCCAAATGGTCTTCGTTCAACTCAAAATCTACTTAGTACACTAAATTAAGAATAAACCTTTTCGGGATGTGACAAACATAATAGTTCAAAAGAAAAGGGCCTTCAGTCAGCTCTAAATCTATTCGATATCCTCGATTTGGAACAACATATCACAAAGAATACAGGAGAAAGCACAAGGATACAATGAAAAAGTGACAAAAACAAAATGAAAAGCTGGTTGGGATGCTTTTGATTCTAACTTAACTTTTGTACTATCCATGAAAATCTCTGTTCTTGTCTCTCAAATTATCTCAACTGCGTGCATGTGAAGAGTATATGCCATCTTCGACCTGTCAAATTTATTATAAATCAAATCATCACTATTCCCAAGAGAAATATTCTCTTCTTGCACTGAGATTCTTCGCGCCTCAGTGCCTGACACCTTTGCTTTTTTTGGGATTAAGGTTTAGAATAAAATTTGTGAAAAATAATTTTTTAAGAATGTATGTTTAAAAGAAATAAATAGAATATGGACTAGATTCATGTAAAAAAATTTTTTATTAAATAAATATATATTTTATAATAAGTCTGAAAAAAAAAATGAATTTTAAATAATTTTTATTAAACATGAACATGATATATTTTCAATCTTTTCAGTTTATGAGGTGGTTCATACCGTCTAAAATTAGTTAGGGTCGACACAGTTAATTTTCGTATGTTTTTCTACTTTTTTCGAATATAATCCCACATGAGCATGTCCAGGTAAATAAATTAGAGGTCTCAACCATTAGACTTTACACGATTCTAACTATAGAGACGAATATCTCGACACTTTTGAGCCTCTCAATTTATGCTTAAAACCATCCGTGATCAAATGAATTTAACTTTTATGGTTGTTTATTTATATATTTATTTTACAACAAAGAGATGATCATCAAAATTTTAGATGATAGACTTGAAGGTCTTGGAACTTTATTGGATGAGAAAAACTATAAAGAAAGAAATGGATGAGCTCACCTGAAGTCCCTACATAAAGCAAGTTTATCAGCAAAAGTCGAAACAAATATCCTCGAGTACGTGAATAATTAATCATCTTGATTCCCGATACAAAAGAGCTCATTAAGCATGACGAGAGTAATACTATTCATTCAGAGTGATGTGACAACGGATCATCGTATGTTGTTCAACAAAATTAGAATGCTATTTTTTCCATTGAGCATGCATTTTGTGTCGAGCTAGTTGGACCTTAGTGGCTCAACATATTTTAATGATTCTTGCAGTGTACCCTCCAAAGTTACCGAACTTTTGGCACAATACTTCTTCTCGGGGCTCAAACATAACAAAATTTCGTCTCCTATTCAAGAACAAAACTATTCTCAACACTTGAATTTTTTTTCATAAAATCCATTGTTAAATCCATCTTTACCCGTGTTTTGGCTTCTGTTTGATGCAAAAATCTAGAATATCATCTTAAACCAAGATCCAAAACCAGGAGAACATAAATATTTGTTCCCACAATTCAAATGTCTACTTCTGATACACCATCGTTAGACCCTTTACAGCAGCAGCAACCACCGCCAACGGTGGTGGCTGCCCAACAGGCCTCCACAGCTCATTCGGGTCATGGGTCGGTTGGACCCGTTATTGGGGTTCTGACAGTGATAATAATACTGGGTGCAATGGCAGTGGTGATTGGCAGGCTTTGTTCGGGTAGGAGAGTAATGGGTCGTGGCCGATACGATATTGAAGAATGGGCCGAGACTAAATGTTCTTCTTGTATTGATGGCCGAGTTTTTCCGCCTTCTCCGCCACCCATGGTGGCGGAGCACAGTTTAAGCAGCTCATCCAGCGATGCTGCCCCGGCGGTGGTGCCCCAAGAAGAAACACAAACGCATGAAGAAGATAAAGTTCAAGAACAGCACAGTAATTTGCATAACTAAAACCATTGATTGAACATGAAAAAGCTCATTCTCGACTCTTTTGAGTAGTTGTTCATTCAATTAAGCAACTTTTTTTTTTCCTGGGTTCATACACCATATTCTCCTCATGCTTAACTTCTTTTAATTTTGGAGTGTAATTTAGAATAATTTTATTTGGAAATTTCATGTTATTTCGATGTTGAAGATTGTCTCGTGTGTGTATAATTTATTAAAATGTTAGCTCAACAAATAAAATTGCTTTATTTTTCTAGTTCAACATTAATTTATTTTTGTCTCACTTTAGTTTTTTCCTCCCAAAATTACTCGAATTTCTTTAGTTCTAAAAACGTTTCACCAAAATAATAATAATTGATATGGTTGGTTTCCAACGACCCGAGCCCGAGCTTAGACCTGTGGTGCTCTCCGAATTTCTAGACGTCTCATTCCCGACGAATCCCGAACACAATACCCGAGGAGTTCCCTCGAATCTCGAGTACCTTCGAGACACGATATCCTCGGGGCACGTCCTCGAGTTCGGTTACGATCATCGAGCATGACTCTCGAGGCCAACCCCCTTTTATATCCCAAATCCCTTCCAACTTTGATGACAACGTGGCTTCGCCCCGTTACAGATATTCGCAAGTCCTAGGTCAACAAGAGGTCCTATCTAGGGCAACATCTCTCTTATGGTAAGATTAGACTTATGGTAAGATAACACTTATGGTAGGTTTTAAACTTATAGTAACATTCCAAAACCCATTCCTATAATCACTCCGGAAAATAAGGGCACGAATCCTACCATAACCACTACACCCATCACTATAAATACTTGGTTCTCCCTCATTACTAAGGTACGTTTTTACATACAATTCATAGCATATTTTCTCCCTATTCCCTGTCTGACTTAAGCATCGGAGGGGCGACGAGGATCTACCTCGACGCCTTTGTTTCAGGTATTGGAAGATCTTGCTCGTGCTCTATCTCAGTTGTCAAGCTCGGACTTTATCAGGTGCGATTTTTGGCAGCATCAGGGTCAAAATGACTTCACAAATATTTTTAATTTTT
>CAIGRF010302926.1:8779-22062 GCA_903798235.1 Fraxinus ornus | reverse complement strand
AGGTGTGCCAGTTAAGACGGTTTACGAGAGTAGTTTAAAGAGAAATAAATATCTAAATGCTAGCAGACTTTTTATTTTCCACAATGTACTTTATGAGATTCACAATTTTTATTAACTTTTCACCAACACATTTCAGTAAATTTTATCAAAATCTAGTAAAAAATCGATTTTTATCAAAACCAAACATGAGCACATGCTAATCAATAAAAGAGTAAGGCTAAGAAATACAATAAAAATAATTATTAAGAGAGACAAAAATTATAAATTATAAACCTTTAATTTTATAAACCCTGTTTGGGAGTTTTATTTTCACTGATTATGAATGGCACCGTTTATGAGGGTTAGAAAAACCCGTGCTTGTTAGATTTTTTGGGGGCACCGATTTTGGATGTTAAACAATTACCTAAAAACGGTATATTGTAATTTTAACTAATTTCTCAACCTACCAAATTGGAGATTTTTTTACCATTTCTCATATTTTTTTCTACTTTTACCCTTTATAAAATAATTATTTACAACAAACATAATTTGTTTAATATTAACTTATAAATAAAAATATACTGGCTAGAAAAGTTATTTATAAGCAAAACAATTATATTATAATTAAAAAATTACTTATAGGCTAAATATTATTTACAAGATAAAAAAAATTTGTGTAAAAATCTTACTAATAAGACAAATAAATTACTTATAAGTAAAAATTCGCTTATGTGTAAAAATTATTTTAAAGTACAAAATTAACTTATAATTATAAAGTTAAGAAATAATAATATAAATTTTCAATAAATATTTAACTTTATTTAAATTTATAAGTTAAATATTAACTTATATGTAAAATATCACTTATAAGTAAAAAATTTCATACAAAAAACCATACACTCAAAATTTCATTAAGAGAGACGTATATGTAACTCTACTTTCTTAAAAAAATTCAAAATCGATGAATAATTAATACTTAAACATGAGTTAAACTATTTTAAAAATCGCTATTAAAATCACTCATAATTGATTTAAAAAAGTATGCCGGAACTCCCAAGCATGCACATGGGTTGTTCGACTTTCTCCGAGTTAAATGTTTTATTGGCCACTCTACTTTAGACATCGTTACGACTTACCCACCGAACTTCACCAAGCTTCCCAATGGCCATTAAACTTAACTTCGTTGCACTAAACTGGTCATGGAATGGATTTCGTCTGATCTTGTGTCAACATGGACGACCAAAATGTCTTTACAGTTAAAATTGTCCACATTTTAAGTTAGTGGTACATGTGAATGTGAATGCCAAAATCTGACTTTCGAGTTGAAAGTTTTTTTATTGCATTAGGAAGGTGTGCACATGGATGTCGGAAATGAAGGTAAATTCTTGTCTGCGTTAATTAGTATCTAAAAATGCTACTGAATTAGTTACACTTGGGATAAAAATTGTTCATTAGTTGTAAATGTTTTGGTATGTAATGCTAAATTTGCAATAAAAGCTCTGCAGTGTTTGGCTGCAATTTATGAATTTGCGAAGACAGCAGAGAAAGTATTTATTTCTGGTGGTAGTACTGAAAAAAATTAGTTGGACACCTTTCTCTTTTCTATCAAATTTCTCACCATTTTCAACAGTAAAATTTTCCGCAAGCAACGAATGATTTTTGGGCAGTCTTTAAGCTCCTCAAGCATCAATTTCTCGTTTATAAGCGAATCAGAAAGAGGCCACCAGATTTCACGGCCATCAATGGCGGAATTTGAGAGCTCTTACTTCTAGATATGGCTAGATTCACCATTCCAGAGCTTTCATTGACCAGTTTAAAATCAACAGTCCTTCCATTTTATAAAAATTAAATGCAAACATGGAATACCTTGAGTGGAAGTGGACCTTCTGTACACAATATTAGCTGCCAATTTCAACGCAAACCGATTCAAAATGGATGTTTGAAATGGATTTGGGTTAGGGTTCTTCTGAGCGTGATTTTGGGTTTTCCAATTTGCAGCTGAAATCAGGATGTGAAAAATGAAATGGATTTGAGGTTAGGGCTACTGTTTCTTTCTTTTTCTGTTCGGAGGTGGTGTTTTGAATCTTTTGATATGAGTTAACAGAACAAGTTTTTTATTTTACTATAGGTAAGGGTTCGTTTAGATGATTTGGTATCCACGTGTGCAACTCACTTAAAATGTGAACAATTTTAACTAACACTTCACCTTTCCATCGTCCACGTAGATACAAGAACAAATGGAATCCATCCAATGGCCAATTTAATGCAACGAAGCTAAGTTCAGTGACAATTGGGAAGCTTAGTAAAGTTTAGTGAGTAAATCGTGATGAGATGTAAAGTACAATGACCAATGAAACATTTAACTCACATTCTCCTGATTTAATTCTTAAAGTCTACAAGAAAAGAAAAGCCATTTTTCGGTTGTTATTAAATTCTGTATGTATCTCTTCCTTTCTCTTAAGTGTTTATATATATGCACGTCATTATGGGTTTTGTAGACTTTTAGCTGTTTGAGTTGAACAATCTTCGTCTTCTACAAATTTTATGTATTGGAATTATGGCTTTCCTTTTGAGTGGTAATTTGTGTTGTTTCTTGCAAATTTTAACGCTAAAAATATGTACTAGTTTTGACCAAAACTTTGAGTTCTATTTATGCTGATCATATGTGTTTGCTTTGATCGGTGAATTGACAATCAAACGAGATTTTTCTTGGAATCCACTGCTGCATTAGTTTTGAAAATACGTGCTCACTAACTAAGTTCGACCTTACGTGCGGAAGTCACTTTTAATTAGTTTCTAGATGGTTAAACAAATAGTCCAATTATCTTAAGTTGAATTACCGCAGTTTGTAATGAAAAAGCAGTAAACAATGAACACCAATATGATGACGGAGAAACCCAACTGGGTAAACACTCTGGGACCAAGCCAGTTACCTCCACTATAGACGATGTGAGTTACAGTTCGTTTCCAGCCAGCAAATTCCACTAGTTCCCGCTGTTGTAATTTCAGTAATTTTCAAGATCAGCTGTTCCTCCAGACTCATGATCTGCTACTGTAGATACTATCTAACCACCCTGCTAGATTTCTCGATCTACCTCCTATAGCCTCCAAGATCTGCTGTAAATTCTAGACTTATAATCTTCTACAATTGTCTCTTCTAAGTGGATACTCATGAATCACCTATTCTCGTTTTTTTTCATGTGCTTGTAGTCCAACCTCTCTCAACCTCCAGAAACTTTTGAAGTTCAACTGAGAAAGTGCCTTTCTAAGGATGTTTAGGAAGTCGGTGTTTTGGATTCTTCAATTTGATGTTTTCCAAAACTTGGTTGCCGGATCTCAAGGATGAATAATTTCACCAATGAATTTTGTTTTTGGATCTTCAAAGAAAGAATAATGTATTTTACAATGTAGCACAATGAAGCAACCTCTTGAAAATCGTCCCAGACATCTGTATTTATAATTGGGGACGTTTTGGTGTTATGAGCCATGTAAAAGTCTTTAAAATCGTGAATTAGGTCTGGTCGCATAAATATGTCGCTCGAGTGAGGGAGTTGTCGCTCGAGCGATGATGTTACTGTTTCTACCGCTCGAGCTAAGTCATGCGACATTCTAGCAAAATTTCGGCGCTGCGTTCTCTTTGTTTTCAACCTCTAACCCTAACTTAACTCATCTATACAAAACTACATCCAAGTCCTTGACTTTTTACAAGTGTTCGATTAAGTCCCTTTATTTACAAATATGTCGATTACAATATTAGACCTAACAATCTCCCCCCTTTGGCATTTTGTGACAAAACCATATAAATAAAGTCAAGGAAATAAAATAGATCACACTACTCAAGTTACTCAGGTTCCTCTACTTCTTGCATTCCTTGATAAATCTATTTCCTGACAACATCTCAATAATGTAGGTANACTTCTTGCATTCCTTGATAAATCTATTTCCTGACAACATCTCAATAATGTAGGTATAAGCAATCACAAGTATATGCAGTGAACAGTAAACTTTCCCACAATTCCAACTTAAAGCACCCATGGAGTAAATGATATAAATGACTCATATGCGTTAAATGTTACTAATCCTCTGGTAGTAGGACTCCAAACCTTAAATTTGTAAAAAAGGACATACCATACATCACTGCTAATAAGTATATTCCTCTACTCATGAAAGTCAAACCGTATAACACATTAGAACCTACATATGAAAGCTCATTTCTAATGAAGAATTTCTACTCCCCCTGACTTACAGCACAAATACTTTTCTTTTTATCACAACTTTCAATAGGAATGCTCATATATTTTTTATTCATCTTAAGTGCAGGCTCCTTTCTATTAAGCGACTAGCATGATCCATGTAATGAGATTTAGGCCGATTAACCCAAGCCAGATGACCATAGGCACCAGATTATGAGAAACCCCGCAAGCTTAATTACGCAAGTCATGTAGGCTCCGAAAAGAAGCATTAAGATATTGAGTCCCTTATAATTTTTTTCAGATAGATATTAATTCATGCAGGGATCATTTCAAGCTTAGGTCTAATAAAAATGATCAATTCATGTTCAAAGTTACCCTACTAACATGTGACAGCCATCTCAAATCTCACACACGCGGTAAAGTCCCACTGTCACGATCATAGTGTGTGCAGTGCAGATGGTATACGAAGAGACCTATATTAAATATTCCATAAGTATCTGAAGCTAGTCATGGAAATTATATTACAGCTCACTAAATAACCTCATTCTTAATTACAACCAACAAAATCAAATGTATTGTATATCATGCTGTAAAACAGTTTCCAAATCAAAATCCTTTTGTTCTTTTTTTTTTTTAAATGAAAAATCATAATAACAAAAAAAAACATTTTTTCTTTGTTTTAGATTAAAACATAAATGTACCGAGCACAAGAAACAAAAGAAAAATCACACAAACAAAACACAAAGAACCGAAAGAAAAAATGTATGAGAACAAATAAGTAAATAAACGTGATGCATGCATAACTCAGTGTCATGTGAAGAGTAAAGCATGGGCATGCATAAAAAATACTTAATCAGTTAGGTATGCAAACGCTCTTACCTTTAAGAGCACCGTGATCTATTTCAAAGTTTTTAAGATCGCTTTTTTTCACCCAAACTTGTCTAGTACGAGAACAATTCCCGGACAATTGTGTCATCAACTCAGTCAAACGACTCACTTGATTAGTAAGGAATCCAATCTAACCAACAAAATCCTGATTTATATCCCTATCAAAGCTCTGACTCGATGTCTATTCAGGAATTTATGACATCTAGGTTGTATGTGTCCTAACTCACTACAGTGAAAATAGGTCGGGACAAACCTAGGACTAATGTTATGTAGACACTGACGTCTATTCCTAGGTCGACAAGTCCTACGATGTCTAGTAGGTCTCTGTCTAACAAATCTCTTAACCTTAAGATCAGGGTTAGGCACATATTTGGGCTGGTCAGTGGCAGTGACAAATGTGGTCTTAGAAGTACTAGCAATGTTTTCTTTAAAACCTGGATCTTCCTTATTTCCATCCGACTTGTCTATTCTTAAAATGTTAGCTAACTTTTAGGAACCACTAGAGAAGGCAAGCAACTGAGACTTAGAATATTCTAGATCGCTCAAAATGTTCTTAACATGTATTTCTAATGTCTCTCTCTCAGTGGTCAACTCCCTAACTCTCCTAGAGGACTTCTCAAGCTCACTAGTAAGGTTCTTAACCTGAGTATCTAAAGATTCATTCATGGATTTCAACTCACTTAGGATCGAGGTAGATTCCTTAATGTACGCTACAAACTTCTCATTTTCCAATTCAAGTTCCTTATTTTTCCACACTCAAGGCTTTATTCTTTATAAGAATCTTAAGACTCTCCTCACTCATCTCATCATAAGCTTCTTGGATATCTTCCTCATTCTCAGACTCTTCATCAGAATCCTCATTACTATCTAAGTCATCAGCCTTCTCACTCTCCTTATCAGATTCACTCCTAATTCTAGTAGTAAAGGCAATATACTTTCCACTTTTCTCACGAGTGGATCTCTCACTCTGATTGTCCAAGTTAGACTCGTCATCAGTGAGAGTATCATTCATAACCTTATCTGAATGTCTCCTACTGCTAGGACACTCACTCCTAACATGGCCAAAACCTCGACAATTATGGCACCTCACAGATTTAGATTTTCTCCTGGATCCACTCGGGCTACATTTGTATCTCTCTTTAGGGTTATTTTTCTTCCTAAACATTTTTCAAAAAAAATTTGGCCAGGTAAGGTAACTCCTCATCATCTGTGAATTAGAATCAGAAAATTTGGTCCGCGTGTTTCTCATGGATTTCATGGCCAGAGATTTATCCTTATCAGGTTTATTTAAGGTCAACTCATAGGTTTGGAGAGATCCAACCAGTTCTTCCACCTTAATAGAGTTTATATCCTTACTCTTCTCAATAGTAGTAATTTTAGCTCTAAATCGCTCAGGTAAGATTCTAAGGATTTTTCTAACAATTTTAGGCTCCGGGATTCTCTCACCTAGGTTGAAACTAGAATTTATCACATCGTTTAAGCTCGCATAAAAGGCATCAAACGTCTTATCTTCTCTCATTTTAATCTCCTCAAACCTAGTGGTCAGCATTTGCAATTTCGAGTTCTTAACAGCCTGAGTTCCCTCATGTGTGGTCTGTAAAATATCCCAAACTTCTTTGGCTACCTCACAAATAGAAACTCTCCTAAACTCTTCCGGGGATATCGCATAAGGCTTTGCTATTCTAGTTACACTCATCTAAGTTTGTCCTATTCCAATTAGTATTGGGAGTGGGGGTCACTACGTTTTCTACAGTAGTACTATGCGCACTCCAACCGTTCACAACACTCAACCAAATTCGTTCATCCATAGATTTTGAAAAAGCTCTCATTCTAACCTTTCAGTAAGCATAATTCCTGCCATCAAAATAGGGCAGAACAGATAATGAACTACTCATCTAGAAAAAAAATAAGGTCGGGAATCAAAATTGGGCTCTGATACCAATTGAAAATACACGTTCACTAACTAAGTTAGACCTTACGTGAGGAATTACTAACTAAAGCAACAAGTTACTTTTAATTAGTTTCTAGATGGTTAAACAAACAGTCCAATTATTCTAAGTTGAGTTACCGCAGTTTATAATGAAAAAGCAGTAAACAATGAACACCAATATAATAACGGAGAAACCCAACTAGGTAAAAACTCCTGGACTAAGTCAGTTACCTCCACTATAGATAATATGAGTTACGGTTCGTTTTCAGCCTAGCAAATCTCACTAGTTCCCGCTGTTGTAATTCCAGTAATCTTCAAGATCAGCTGTTCCTCTAGACTCACGATCTGCTACCGTAGATACTATATAACCACCCTACTAGATTTCCCGATCTGCCTCCTGTAGCCTCCAAGATCTGCTATAAATTCCAGACTCACAATCTTCTACAATTGTCTCTTCCAAGTGGATACTCATGAATCACCTATTCTCGTTCTTCTTCATGTGTTGCAGTCCAACCTTTCTCAACCTCCATAAACTTTTGAAGTCCAACTGAGAAAGTGACTTCCTAAGAATGTTTAGGAAGTTGATGTTTTGGATTTTTCAATTTGATATTTTCTAAAACTTGGTTGCCGGATCTCAAGGATGAATAATTTCACCAACGAATTATGTTCTTAGATCTTCAAAGAAAGAATATTGTATTTTGCAATGTAGTACAATGAAGCAACCTCTTGAAAATCGTCCCAGACATCTGTATTTATAGTTGGGGATGTTTTGGTGTATGGGCCGTGTAAAAGTCTTTAAAATCGCGAATTAGGTTTGGCCGCATAAATATGTCGCTCGATCGAGGGAGTATGTATCTCGAGTGACAGCGAGGCAATAGGCGGGTGATGATGTTACTATTTCTGCCGCTCGAGCCAAGTCATAGCGACAGTCTAGCGAAATTTTGGCGCTGCGTTCTCCTTTTTTTCAACCTCTAACCCTAACTTAACTCATCTATACAAAATTTCATCCAAGTCCTTGACTTTTTACAAGTGTTCGATTAAGTCCCTCTAGTTCACAAATATGCCAATAACAATATTGGACCTAACAAGTTTGAAGCATTATCATAAAGAAATTTATTTTTGCTGTAAGTTTGTACTTGGTTCTGTCGTAATTAAAGCCAACTTAGGAATTTCCCTGATTTTGGGGTTACATCTGATCATGTTTATTTGATGAATAAATTGAAGTTTGCTGCTGTTTATCTATAATTGTCATCTACGGTTCTGCAGAATTGAATGATCCCAGCCTCACTCTGCACTCGAGGGGCCAAATCCTCTTGTTTATTCCTTTTGTTTCATCAATACCATAAAATGAAATGAAAATGGCTCAAATACTGTGTTCACAAAGTAATTAATCGCATATCATTATCAATTTTGGTGAGTGACCTAAGTAGTATTAATGTTGTTGGTAGAACTTCTGCCACATAGTTCTTTAGGCATGATGATTCATTCCGATCGACCAAATATATTTATACAAAGGCGTGTCACTTATGATTTTTCATCTCTATATTCATCAACTTGACTACGTGTTCCTTATGAGCTTTACAAAATTTTATTCGATGTCGATCATTTATGCTCTATGCATTTATTATTTGAGGGGTGTAATAATCGGGTGTATTTTATGTCACGACCCATCCCGAATCACCCTAATAGACCCGACATGTGCCGCGCACCGATGGTAGATCCCAACTAAGCATCGGACCCACCACCAAGGCAACTTGACTAGTTTTGACTGTGACATATTTATAATTTTTTTGACAAAGTCTCCCTTGTAATACGGATTAAAACCCACCTGAAATATAATCAATTATCTCAAACTGCACATATAACTTAAAACATGATACACCAGACACTCAAACACAAATTACTCCATATACAATACTGGTAAATCAATCTTTACAACTATTTATCATTAAAGTCTCCAAATATACTCAAAATTACCCAATAGGCAGCGAGCCCATGATTTGGATACACAATACAATTTCCCTGATAAAACATACGGGTATCCCAAAAGAAATACGAGCTAAATAGACTAACATGAGTCATACAGCTAATGTCAATGCGTAGATTAACTCGATGGATCGACAGTCTCCAATGCTGCTCAACTCAGCTATTATCTGATAAGGAAAAATGGAATAAAATATATGAGCTTTTAACTCAGTGAGTGGATAGTACTTAAATAAGAATATTCTTCTTTCATTTATACACATTTTCTGAAAATTCTTACTCTTTTGAAACTTGAGAAATTCTAAAAACTGATAATAATCTCAAAACTAAAATATGATCATCGTACAAACTTTTGTTCTTCATTCTAGATAAGTAAATAATTAATCTGATATCTACGATTATCTCTGAAATCATTTGCTGTTCATTACTGTAAACTGGAAGTTTTAAACTGAAAACTAAATAATTTGAATTCTATAATCTGGAAATCCATTAAGCTATAGAAATACTGAAATATCAATTCAATACTATAAGCTGAAAACTTTATTCTAGGAGCTGAATAAACTGAATTACACTATAAGCTAAGATATTTATTCTGAGAACTGAATAAACTATATTTTATAATTTGAAATCTAAAAAGCTGTATAAATACTGAAAAATCACACCAAAAAGGTACCCGGAATAACCTCGCTCATGTATCGACTAATACCGATATACATGGCAAAGCTATTCGATTCTGAAATTCTGTAATTCTGAGATTCTGTAATTCTGAGTCATACGCGCAGAGTTATAATCTAGTCATACACTGTGGAAACACATTCACATCAGTGCAGAGCGGGTAACATCACCATAACTGGTCATACACTGTGGAAACACATTCACATCAGTGCATACGGGGGTAAAATCACCTGGGTACTTTTTGGTGGTTTTAAAATAACTTTAAATATACTGAAATATGTAATATAACATGCTAAAAATGATTTCAATGAATTGAAATTAACTTTAAAAGAAATGACTATAAAATCCATTTAATTCTGAAAATCATACAGTCAAATCAAATATATCAAATAATTAACTTTCTCATATGATATAAATTCAACAAATATTTAATTCTGAAAAATAACTTTTCCACTCACAGAGTACAAGCTATAAACTAGACTGGCTGATAAATGTTCTCAATCTGCTCATCGCCACCTGAAATAAGACATGGATATCCAATTTAATGTCTAATGCTATAATACTTGAACTTACTTTCTCGATACTTGACTAAATTCCCAAATTATACATTTAATCAATTGGAGCTAATTTTACATTCTAGCCCCTTAACTAATAACGAATCCATCAACATAACATTCATCCCAAGCATAAGAATAATTATCCCATGTCAATCTAGTGAAAACTAGCAACCAATTAATTCACATCTTATTCCATAAAATCATTATTTCAAGTAAGGACTTCCATTTGAGCCATGTTCAACTAATTCAATTTCCATTGGCATTTATGATAATCCAAGCACAATTACACATATATTAATCCAGTCAAATCGATATGTGCACATGCTCTTTTCCATTCCAACATATTCTAATCCATATGACTTACTCTCATTCCCAACACCATTCAATTAGCATAGTTTAGTCCATAATAATAAAACATCAAATTTACTTTCTACACTTCCAAATAAGTATTTCATCATCACAATCATTACCACCTAATAGCATTGATTCAAGAACCCAAATAAAAATTCTAGGGTTTGCCAAAAATAGCATTTCTTACCTTAATATAAATGGAGACTAAAGAATCAAAATTCTCGAGCTCCAATTAAATCTCATATCCCAAAAATCTGAAAATTTAATCACAATTTAAATCTTAGAAATTGAACATTATATACCTCTACCCTTAAAGAAAATAACGAGGATAACGAGAAAATCGAATTTACCATATCCTCTTTCATTTCCTCCTCTCTTTCCTTTCTTTCTTCCCTTCTTTTTTTCCCTTTCTTCTTCTCTTTTCTCGGTCTCTTCTTTCTCGGTTTCTTTCTCGCTGTGTATTGTGTGTAAAATGGGGAGGAAATGGTGTAGAAATGTCTAGAGAAGCCCCTTAACTTCCAATAATGAATCAGTAAGTCTTCCATTTAAAATTCTCATCAATCTTAAATCCTTACATTTTAAAACTTGAAAAGTGAACTCTCAACTTAAAATTGTATCCATTTAAACCCCCAAATATTTATCCATGGCAAAATAAGCTCCAAGAAAATAATTTATTCCAATTCAGTCAAAATTGATCTTGACTTTGACAATTCAACACTTGACTTTTGACTAAATAAAATCTTGACTTTGAATTGTAGAATGGGGTGTAACATTTTATCTTCTCATACTACTTCGATTTCGACTGGAGGGAAAATCCATTTTTTTGCCTTGTTTTCGCCTGTTAATTGGAAATATAAGAACGGTTCTTTTTCCCTGCCCTGGTAATGGTATTACCTGTTATTTTGGAATTATATTCCCATTCAAGTTGTATCGGATCTGAAAAGTACGTGTACTCTTTCTAACAGATTTTTTGATTTGTGGTGTTATTTTATTGGGAGTGCATGGTTGAGAAAAGATTCATTCAGGGTAACCATTCGTGCCAACGAGTTCATTGATTTGCTTTTCGGTTTTGTTTCCAGTTGTAAACACTTGAAAAAACTGCTGAATGTACAGCATGATGTGGGTTTACCTCAAGCTTTTACCCACAATATCAAAAATAAACATCAAGAATTATTTGATGCAGATATTACAAAGAAATATAGGTATATGAGAAATTATTTGGAGTGAATGGAACACAAAGAAATACAGAATATTATAATTGCAAGGTACATTTGTAAAAAATTACATTGTTTTAGTGGCGTCCAGCGGCCTACATCTTTATGCATAGATATAGGTATATGAGATTGGTGTTTAGGAGTTAAACCATGCATCTCCCACTCCTCCAGAATATATGATTACAACCACTATTCGGTAAGTAGTGAATAATTCTAGATATTATTGGATTTTTTCTAATATTGTCATGTAGAGTATAATCAACTTTACATAATGAGCCATGAATGCATAAAGTTTCTTGATGTGTATAAGACCTTATTTTGTGCCATAGGTGGTTTGCCAAACATTTCTTCATCCGGTTATTGTTGCTGAATGTGACTATTTTTCTTGGGGATGAGGACCTTGACTTTGAAAATTTTCATCCCAGAAGGTAATTTTCTTTGCATTCGATTTATATATACATACAACTAATTTAAGTAGGTGCTATTGTTCTGCAATATGCATATTCTCGCAAGTGTCTAAATTCTAGTTATTATTACGATCAGTTACACAGATCTGAGTTACTTCAACTCTCAGAAGTTTACTTTTAAAACAGTGATTCAACTTGTGGAAGAGGAAGTTAGAGAGAAATTGTTAAATGAAAGGATCTTAAGACATGAAGCGGGAAATGACACGCTCGCACAATGAAAGGCATGATTTGATTCCAATCCGAGGAACAATTTTGTCCGACATCTGTGACGACGGAGACTTCCTTTCCTTCAAGGGTTTCTTGAAAAGCTATCAAAAGGTTGAGGCATGAATTTTGATATCAGGTAGCACTTTCTGATACTATAGATTACGTATTTCTAGTGATTCTATAGATGTGTATTTTTTCATTAGAAATATAAGAGAAAATAAGAAACTCTCAAAAAAATTCAAGGTATCAGAGTAGGATTATTTGTGACTCTCCACTTGGGTTTAACTTTTCTGAAGTTATCTCTTTCTCTATGCCAAAATTTGGCCCAACCTCCGAAATGGCTATCGAAAAAGTCATGGCCTTGAACAGCTACGGAAGCGTGGACAACTCTCATCTTTCTATTACAAGTCACATACTAAATGGGAAAAATTATTTTCTGTGGTCCCCATCTGTTATGATGTTTATTTGTGAAAAGGGAAATGATGAATACCTTACTAGTAGTTAGGGGCGGACGCAGACCAAAAAAGTTAGGGGGACACAATCGAACTTGCAAAGAAGTTAAAATAAATCTTACACTCGAAAATTTACGTCCAAAAAAAATCATACCCCATGTAATTTTGCATCCAAAAATTTACATGAGATATGACTTTTTCGGATGTAAAATTTCGAGTTTTTTATGTCATATTTCATATAAAGTCCCCTAATAAAATGATGAAAATTACATTGAGAAATTTGTATCGCAAAAATAGTAAATGTTAATGAAATAATTGAATTTTTTTTTTGATAAAATACTAGTTAAACGTTTTTCTTTAAGACTCACGTTTAACTATTTTCGATAT
>CAIGRF010302919.1:6245-23304 GCA_903798235.1 Fraxinus ornus | reverse complement strand
AAACTGCTCAAAAAATTCTGGCCGGAAATCGTCCACGCGCCGCCTCCGTCGACAGCCTCCTCCACCACGCGCACCACCACTAGGTGCGCCCTCGGGCCTGCTAGGACTGAGTATGCTATCAGGTTTTCCAGCTGGCCAAGGATTTGGCCGAAATCAGAGAAAACAGCCTCGATTTTCTCGAAAGAATCGCGTCTCGCGATTCGAAGTGCCTCCCCGCCGTCGATTTCTATCGGATTTTGCAACGCCCAACGACTCCGCCACCTGCAGAGCTCGAAAATGGGTTCAGTTTTTCCGGGCAGTGGCTGGTTTGGCCGGAATGAGGAGAAACAGGTTCGGCCCCTTTCGAGGATAGAGAAGTGGGTTCTTCTTCTTCAACTTCTGGATTGATTTTGGTTGATTTCTTGCTGAAATTCACGCCAAACAAGGCTCTGATACCATATGTGAGGATAAAATTGCCACCAATGCACCAAGGAATACCAGGCTCAGTCTCGATCGATCACCACGGTTACCAAACTACTACAAACCTACACCTTCTCCACCAAGAACCGGTTGCTCCTCTTCTCTAGCCCACAAAGAGCTTGACAGGGTGTAAAGGATCAAGGCCTAAAGTATGTAATCCACAAAGGAAGAAGAAGAACAGATCTCAAGGAAAGCACAAAGCCGAAAAGGAGAAATCTAGATTTTCTTTAACAAAGGCACCTCAACCACTTTCACACACGTTCCAATAGTGATGATGGCAGAGACGTAGATAGGGGGCAGNGTTTAGGTATAGGCTATTAGGTCACAAGATAGGCCCAATAAGAGAACAAGTAGTCTAACACCTTAAAAGAGCCATCCAAGTTATTGGAGTTGGGCCATGATCAACCCTAATTTAATTAGGCTGCTTCGAATGGCCCAAGTGGGTTACGTGAAAAATTCAGGTAACCGTGGTATCGATATTCAGTTAATAGGCCAATGCCGACTGGATAAAATAAATTAGACTTTCATCATCGCCCAGGGAGGTCATTTGACAACAAATTGCCTGACAAGAATAAGTTCTGTTATTTAACCAAGTACAAGTCAAATCTGAGGCTAACACAACTTATTCCAAACTTCTAGTGGATTCTTCAAGTTTGACTACAAGACTCTCATCTTCTAATTCAAAATTATTCAATTTTTTTAAAAGAAGAGCGATTCTCCTTTTTCAACTTAAGGTACTCGTCAAACAACTTGTCATAAGCATCCTGAATATCCATATTACACTTAGATCCCAAATCAGAAAGTGATTGAATCATATAGACAAAAATTTTGGTCAATGATCGCTATTAAGCTCTGATATCTCACGATATAATGTGAAACGATGTGACATGAGAATCATGCTTAGGTTTGGATGTAACCCTTGCTAGAACCTGTGAGACTTCTTAATTTTTGTGTCAACCGGGTGTGAAAGATACCTTGAGAGTTGGTCCGAACTTTCTCTCATAATCAGTTAGGGACATACTACCCTGCTTGAGCTAAAGGAATTTGCTTTCCTTGAAATCTCTTAGAAATTAAGGAAAATACTTGTCCATTACTTTATCCCTGAACTGTTCCCACATTAATGCCAGTTCTTTCTCTTGGGTCCTAATTCGAGACATCAAATCCTACCAACGACTTTCATTATCGGTGAATATAAACTCTTCACACTAGACCTTTTGAGCATCATTGCAGGCTATAAGTCGAAAATTATATTCTAGCTTGTGAAGCCATTCTTCAGCTACTAGTGGACTCGATTCTCCATCGAAGGTAGGAGGTTTATGTTTTCGAAACAACTCAACTACCGAGGCATGAGTTGGGTTAGTCATAGGAGCTGATGGTGTAGGTGGAGTTTGATTCTGACTTAGCCTAACAAGATCTAGAACTATTTGTAGGAGGTCCCTTATCAAGTTGTTATGGTTTGCTCGAGCCATTTTCCTTGAAATAAGAAATATTATCTTTTATTAAATTCATATACCACTACCAGAATACTTGAAATTAAAGGGCAAAGTGAAATCTTTTACAACTTGATCACAAAATTGATTTTTTTTTCATTGCCTACATTTTGAAATAGGAAAATCAATTCAATATAATTGATTTCTTTTCATTGACTACGTCTTGAAATAGGACAAATAATTCAATAATTTCTCTTTTCAAATGAATGAGCAATCTCCATAGTCTTTACTCATTTCAATCTTGGTCTTCTTCTGGGTCCTTATCTGGATCTTCATCTTCGTTAGCATTTGTCACAATTGGTTGTGCAACTGAAGTCACTATCGATTCAGATCCCGAGTCACTAATCATAGTCTCCCAATTCTATATATAGGCGTTGCAAAAATCCTCAAAGTCAAGTTCTTTAGGTTCACCTTCCCCAATTTGAGATTGCACATTTTCTTGTATAAGCTACCAAATACATTTCTCATGAAGTGAAAGAGTTTTTAGCGAATGACCTTTGTCTGTCGATCACTAATCATGTAACATGTATCCTCTTAGCATGCGTTGATACATGCTTCATATGTGATTGTCAAGATCTAAGGATTCGTCAACCTTAAATCTTAACATGTTGACTAACATGATTTTCTCTTAACATTTTACGTTTCTCTTCTATCCATCAACCACAACTTTAATTTCTAGTCCAATACATGTCTTTTAAACAACGCATTTTTTTTTTCCAAATTATATTTATCTTTGCATATAAGATACTCATGATGTAAAATATGGAATGCACCACAACATGGATAACATAACTAAAGAATCATAACTTTTCATAACAAGAATTTGAACTTTGTTTAGTTAGACATATCTGGGTCATAGGAAGAGGACGAACAATGGATGCAAGATGCCATGGAGCACCTTAAATATTACATTTTATCATTTTAATTTTTCACTTTGTACTTAAAAAGAATTTTTTTTTTAAAAAATGATGAGTCTATAGAATCGACTAAATCACGCTCTGATACCATGCTGTAACACCCGAGATGTATGTACCGTAACACCACTAGAACAATTGTACCTTAACCATAGACTTATAAATTATTTGTAAAAATAGTTTAATTAACTATACTTTTAGCAAAAAGCATGAAGGTTTAATTTAATAATTGACTTAAGAATTATATATTTTTTAAAACAATCCAATTTTCCAAGCGCATTACCTATTTTCTTACATAAACAATGGCAAGCATGTGTTTACCAAATAAATAAAAGGTTTTGAAATAATTTTCCATGCATGCACACTTTTAGGCAGTAAATAAGACAAAGCAGTGTTGCTTTTCTATTTCTTGCGGCAAATGTCAAAATAAATTCGTTTGCATAGTTATCGACTCCTAAATTTCACAAAACTTTAAGAAAAAGTGCAAAACTTCCTATAATATAACATATCCAAAAATTGGCTCCCGTCGATAACATATGAGGCACCAATTGTTTTTGTGAAATTCCGTAGTGATTCGGTTTGGGAGAAAAACCAGCACAGTCTACTTAAAGTGAGTATAAAATTCTACAGACATTGTATTGGTATGGTTTCAAGTTTATCTAGTAGCTAATCCATGAGGCTATGAAAACCCAGTGATTTTATCCAATAACGAATGAGTTATGAATTTTTGAAGGTAAGGACAAAAGCTAGAAATTAAGAAAACATCGACAAAGAAACTATTTCTAACGTTTATGTGAGATACATGAACTTGCAAGTTAATTTCTATTAATCATAACTACTAGTAAACCTAACAAATTCATAAAAAGCTTCTTAGAATAGTTCTACAAATGATGTTCATCGAAATATATTTATTTGAAACACGTAACGTTAAAAAAGATTTCATACCCAAATAAAAAAACATTAAATCACCAGCTTCTCCATAGCACGATGTACCTTCACCTACCGTCATCCACTCCCCAATTAAAACAAATCAACCTCTAGGAAGGGAATTAACACGAGTTGAAACTTAATAGATATCATCGATGCATTCCATTATCAAATTAGAAAATCTGAACTATAGATTAATACTATCGCACGTAGATGGATTTCTAGCAAAACTCGATTTCTATAGAATTATCGTAACACGTAGAGTCGGAGAATGATCATTCCAACTATAGTAGTGTCAAAGCACCATACCCGAATGCACCAATTTGTTCATACTATAACAAAAATTTATAACTTGAAAACGAAATAACAACTTGCACCTCTAACTACCTTAATTTGAAGCTATTCAAACAAAGAATTTTGATGTTGACGATCGTTCAAAAAGTGTGGGAACAACATTCGAACTTAAAATCCATTTTATTACTTGAACGATCCGTACACTTACGGTAATCAAAGTCGAACATATTTTCGGCGTGTCAATTCTCACAATATATATTGTATTTTGCCACATCAGGACATGGTAGGCTTTAATTTTCCAGGTGATTGGTTCTTCCAAGAAAATAAGTTGATTTCATGACTAACAGAACCACTTTCCAAATAGATCAATAATTATCCTTATTACCTGCAATATTATATATATTGTATGTTGAAAGTTTTTTCAATAAACATCTTAAACACTTAAAAACATCCAATCATGGATGTTAGAATTATGGTATGATCGGAATTCTATTTGGAAGACTACTTGGGAATTCTAATTGAAGTATAGTTAGTTTAAAGTCTATTTGGGAATTTAAGTTGGAATTCAATTTAGTAGTACGTAGTAGACTTGAAGAGGTCTTGAAGGAATCCAAGATAAATTGGAAAGCTTTATGCGAGACGTCGCTCGCTGCATGCCCAAGAGAAGCTCAAACGCTCAAAACAGAGACACTAGTGCTCGCTGGGCACCAGGCTACCGCTTGAGCTCCACGAAGACGCCACTCGAGCGGTGGTAATATCCGGATAGTTTTAATTCTATTTTTTGGTAGTTTTTTACACCTATTTCATCCCAAATATTCCATTATTAGTTTTAACCATTGTATTGGAACTTCACATTATATTAGACTCTTCATTGTATTATATTCTCCTAATATGTTAGGGATCTTAGTATTATATACATGTGGTGTACCACACAAATTGAGTTAATCCTTACATTCTAAAAAATAATTTGTAATCCTCCATTGTTGATAATTGTTGGGGACGAAACGAGATTATACAACACGAAATGAAATATTGGTCACAACTATAAGAAACAAGAATTTAATTTGACAGAAGAATTGGAGATTTTATTCACTAATAATGGAGAGAGAAATTATAACAAAATTGTGTTCTAACACAATTCTAATATGCAGTAATCCATTAACTTGTAAAGAAAAGTCTACTATTTATAGGGGTACATGTTAAATCCTAATAATAGCTCTAAAGATGAAAACTATATCAAAAAATGCGTAGAATAAAAAAGGAAAAATTTGAATGGCGCGAAGCTCAAGAGCCATGAGAGCCTTAGGCGGGCGGCAACTCGCTGTTAAAATTCTCATCTCATGGCTCAATCGTCCAGCTAGTGGTAGGCTAGCACTGTCAATCTCTTTTTCCTCCATGAACCCTATTTATTCGCGGTTAAAAATCTCATCTCATGGCTCTAGCGTCCAGCTAGTGGTAGGCTAGCACTGGCATTCTCGTTTTCCTCCATGTACCCTATTTAGACGTCTTCAAGGCCCAATATACGAAAACACGTAAATCCTAGATGAATTTAGGTTTCAAACCCAACAATCTCCTCCTTAACACACATTTCACTATAACGAACGAAGCTCCTAAATTTCTCCACTAGGAGAAAAAACTCGATCACAAGGAATTAACTAACTCTTCAACAAGAACCAAACTAACTTCTCCAGCGAACGAAAAATTCTCCACATATTTCATAATATCCAACTAGGACAAATGAATCCAAACACTGCTCCTCAGAATTACCTTGGATTCACTAAAATCATAAATGATTTAAAATTTACCAAATAGGGCCTAAACACACCCTGAAACAAAATCAACACTAAATTCTTCTATAGAGGGCTCATTGCTAGACTGAATACCTTCAAATACATTTAAAGCATATGCAACAAAATCGGCTTTCCCATATCTTTCTCCAATAGATCTATCCCTAGAAATTGAATACGATAGAACTTCAGGTGATGTTAGCAAAATGGCATCATTGATATCCTCAGAGCTCGACTAAGCTGTATTCTTCAACATGGACCCCAAACTAAATCCCAACAGACTGTACCAAAGTGAATATCAACCACGATACTAAATCTTTGCTGACTATTCTTCATGGATTCTAAAATAGGAGCTAAAGATGAAATAGCTATATGGGATGGAAATATTTGAATTGCCCTCATTTCTCTTCAAATGATGAGGTATTTATAGATTTTTCTTCGAGTTTTTGGGTAATTTTGTTATTTTGGAAAAATGACAGATGGTGGCTCCTTATTGGCTACCATATACTGATTCAGTTAAGAGTAACCAGCCTGGATATGAGAAAGGTTCACAAGCTTTAGACGAGTTACTTTATTTGCCAATTGCTGACCAAGTTCACGAAATTTGTTTCCAAGTTCAATAGTATGCCTAAACATCATTTTGAGATTGAAGATAAGGTTTTCTAGTATCTCTAGAAGATGATGAAGAGCATAAAAGAGCATGAAGCTCTATCTTGCCCTAAAAAGGAAAAGTGGAAGATTGCAATGGAAGAAGAAATAGAATCTTATGAAATCCAATCAAGCCTGGGACTTGGTTATCTTCCGACTGGAAGGAAAGCTTTTGGGAACGAATGAGTTCTCAAGATAAAGTGAAGAGGTTGTGGGACTATAGAAATGTATAAGGCTCGCTTGGTAGCAAAGGATTATACTCAATGGGAGGATATAGATTTTGTAGAGACATTTTCAACAATAGTGAGATTTATTTCAATTCATCCACTCTTAGCCATAATGGCACATTTATATTTAGAATTACATCAAATGAACATGAGGACTACCTTTCTCAATGGATAATTTAATGAAGAAATCTACATGCAACGACCAGTAGGTTTCATTAAAACATGCCATGAGAATGAAGCTTATAAATTGAAAAAATCAATGACTTATAATGGTACTTAAGATTTGACAAAATGGTTTTCTCGTACAATTTTGTCATGATGGACGAAGATCACTATACTTATTTGAAAAGATCCAATAAGAAATTTATAATTTTATCTCTCCACGTAGATAATATCTCATTGTCTAGGAATGATAAGAAGTATATTAAAACAGTTAAGAAGTGAATGTCAAATTTTGAAAAAAAGGACATGGGTAAAGCAGGTTACATATTAGATATTAAAATCCATAGGGAACGTTCGAAAAGGTTTCTTGTTCTGTCACAAAAGCCATATATAAAATAAATTCTTGAATGTTTAAAAATTATGAATTGTAACCACGTTGACACATTGTATCCAAAGGCGGAAGCAAAGAGTAAAGGAGAAGAGGAATGGAAAGAAGCAAGGTCGAAAGAGAATTCAGCACACACATGTGCATCATAGCACCACTGACTGGGCGCTGCAGTACCCAATTACAGGAATTCAGTAAGAACATCGGTGATGTAGCGCTTGAGAAGTGGCACCCCAACGCCAGCAATCGAGTGAAATTAAAGAATAAGGGACACCGTAGGGCCTACAAAAGGCGCCGCGACACCGCAAGAAAGACATCTTCGCAGGGCCGACGTGTCGATGGCGATGAAGAGTGTTTTGATTTTTAAGGACTCCTTTTAAAGCCCAACTAGACCCCAACTCCTCCAAGACTTCATGATAATATAAATACAACTCTAAAGACCACTTTTCGGCAACAATTCAAGAGGGCAAGAATCAAGAAGCAAGAAGTCGATGAAGAAAGCAACAAAACATTGAGGAAAAAAGAGAAAAACTATTTTCTCTTACTACAGTCATGAACAAAATTCCTATCTAGGGTTTGATATAACCAATTTGAAATTATGTTTTGATTATTAAATAGTTATTTCTTTGATATTTTTCATTCTGTTCATTTGTGGTATTGATTTTAATTCTTTCAATTATTACTAATTGAATGAATTGATTGTTTAAGTTTCGACACTCGAGAGGAAAATTTAATCGTGATCTTAGAATAACACAATCTAGATTTTATATGTTTCAAGAGAAAGTATACAATCTTTGAAGCGTGTTCCACTTAAGAACCATGAACTTGATAATTTCAAGATATTTAATTCAGAATAGAGATGTTGAAATTGAATTCTAGGTATAGTTTTTACTCTACACTCGAGATAGGGATTAGAATTAAATTAGAATTCTTACTTATAAACTTGAAAAAAAATGATTAGAGATAAGAATATAATTGAGAAACGTAGTCGATAGTTAGGTGAAATCAAGATTTAAACTTTCTCATATTGATTCATTCGTGGTGTACTCATCACTCCAATATTACTCCTCATTTTTCTCATCCTTTAAATATTTTCACTGATTCTAAAACAAGAATTTGTAGTATCTCAGTGTTAGTTACTGCCTAAGAACCGTGAACCAACATGGCTTTTCTAATTGCTTTTAATAAGATTTTAATTGTAATATTATGTTGGATTCTTTATCTTGTTTGATGGTAGTGTAGTGTAATCGAGTGTTTGCGCTTCTGATTCATACTTCCATTGCTTTGTTATTGTTTAGTCGTTAATTGAAAAATCCAAAGTAATGTGCTGTTGTTGGATGGATGAAATTGTATGATCGTAGCAGTGTTGAAAAGCAAACAAGGAAAAAGGCATTATTCTTATTGAAAACCATTTCTTTAAAAGTTGTGGTGGACTGCTGCTAGTGGTGGTGGTGGTTGTTGGAGGAAATGGGGTAGGGGAGAGGTGGGATTGATAGGATAAGGAAATAAATTTTTATTTCTTTTTAATTATTTTAATTTTGACTTATTTATACTTTTTTAAAAATTTGGAATTCTAACTACAATTTTTTCTTCTCTCTTCTTTTCTGTTATTTAAGGATAACAAGTTCTTCATTTTATAAGAGGTGAAAACAATGGATGACATGATTGTTTTTCATTACGTTTTACCATGAAGAAAAGAAAATTATCTTGCCTTCGTGGAAGAAAGCAAAAGCCGCCAGAATAGCTATGAGCAATGAGATGTTAAGGAAAAAAGAAAGAAAGAAAGAAATTAGGTTTTACATTTGTGGTGTAACAATAATTTATTTAATTAAAAAGTATATTAAAACCCTAATTATGTAATTTTACTTAAAGATATTTAAGTAAGTAAAAAAATTGTCATGTACTTAATAAATTTTGTAGTGATAATATAGTTACCATTTTTTCATTCTCTTTCATGCATTTCAACATTGCCCAATGTACATTTTAACCCTCAATGTATTTTTGAATAGGGTAATTGGCGCAAAACGTCCCTACCTTTGAAGGTTTTTATGGAAAACGTCATTACCTTTCGTTTTTTGGCGCAGAACGTCCCTACCTTTCACATTCTTTGCGCTGAACGTCCTTTTCACCAGTTTTTAACATAAAATGATCAATATACCCTCATATATAAATAAAACAAAAAAGAAAAGAAAAGAAAAATAAAGAATAAAATGTAATCTGCTCCTAAACTTTTTTAAAAATGCAAATCAGTCCAAAACTTATGAAAATATTAAAAATAACAAAAACACACTATCTCTTCTCCTCCACCCCCTCCCCCCCCTCCACCGTCTGATGACCACATCTACTCTTCTTCATCGCCACAACCTCCGGACATTAGTACCAACACAATCTCCTCAACACCCTCCACAATTCCATCCCAAGAATTCCCCATATTATCCAATAATCCGATAGAATCAGCAAGCAAAATCAGCTACTTGAAAAATGGACAAATTGCTCGAAATCGCACCTCTGGCAAGCAACAGGATCGCGGACCACCACTATCCGGTTGCCCACACCCAGACGACCTCAGCCATATAGGCAATTCATCCAAAACACTTATCCAATGGTTCAATTTGAAACTGAAAATAATGCAGTCGCGACTATCGCGTCGCGCACTAAACTTGGCTGATTTCTGCGTCGCCCCTTTGACCCATGGTCGCTGACCACTCCATTCAGCACCCTCTCATCATGGCGAAGCTATTCCACCCATGGGTTACCACAATCTTGCATGGATTCGTTACAATTACAATTGCGATTTTTGGAACATAGCATTTCTCCCACGAATTGAAAGGCTTCAGGTCGAAATTGACCTAGACCCATGGTTGGGCTAGGTGCGCCTGGTGAAGAGAGACCTAGCCCAGATGGTTAGCATCCATAGATGTTCAAGACAGCGTCGAAATTTGAGAAGTCTGCAGGCTATGTCGCGACTAGCAAAGAATCTGGCATGAAATTAATTTTTTTTTTTTTTTTGATGTTTGTTGTAAATTGTTGGCAAGGGTGTGATCATCTGGTGATAGGCAATTGATAGGAGGTGAGTTCTGATCATAGGGATGGCCGGAATGTAATTTTCGACAATTTTTAGACTTGGGGACAGTGAACTTTCATCATTAATTTCGACCACTACAGTTGATGAAATTGGGAGTGGTTGGGTGGTAATTGAAGGGAAAATTGGAGGGCTGTTGACCGGTGTCAACGTCCGGCGGCTTGGGTGGCCGAGGCTGCTGAAATTTGGACGCATTTGGGCTGAAAAAAAGCCACTTTTTTGGACTGATTTGCATTTTAAAAAAATTTTAGGAGCAGATTGCAATTTATTCTTTATTTTTCTTTTCTTTTTTGTTTTATTTATATAGGAGGGTATAATGGTCATTTTATGTTAAAAATTGGTGAAAAGGACGTTCAGCGCGAAGAATGTGAAAGGTCGCGACTGCAGTACCAATCAAAAAGACGGTTGTCGCTACTGGACGAGGAAATGGATTTTGGAATTTATTAACATTCTGCGCCAAAAAAATGAAAGGTAAGGATGTTTTTCACAAAAACCTTCAAAGGTAGGAACGTTTTGCGCTAATTACCCTTTTGAATATACTTACACTTGTCCTATATGTTCCTTATCTTTGACCATTCAACCGTACTAAAGATTGAGATTTTTGAATTTCCGAAGAAATAATGATGTTGCTTGTTTGTGGGACCACTCCCACACGTAAACAATGGATAGGATTTAAGCAAATATCGGCCAATATACATGAATGAAACCTATTAATTCAGTTTTTTTAGTTTTTTTATTATAACCAATTCAAACTCTATCACAGTCATGTTAACAAGATGACAATGAAATTTTTGTGGTTTACATACACATGCATTCTCATTGTTGATTGGCCAAATAATCGCCTAAATTATCCCACTCATTTCATTGCATTCCAGGTGCATTCCATTCAAAAGTGATTTCATCATGTTCTTCTGACAGCTTCACCTCTGCAGCGTCCAGATGCGTTCCCACTCTTGTAAATGCCTCGTCCACCACTACCGCCCGTCGAAGAAAGTTACCAATACCCATAGTTGCTATTAAAACAACAATCTGTGCTCTGAAATTGTAACTCGATATACGATCGAGTATTTTTCACTGACTTTTCCAAAATGCACGTTCGATTACATTTCTGCATTACAAGTACCTAAAGTTAAATTTTACACCCGCATTTCAAAAGTTACGCCTACAACCTGTCTCCTTGTCATAGAAGTGTTGGAAATGGTACAATACCTAATACGAAGCCATGTACCCAGGTCAATGGACAAACCCCAAGTCAACTAGATATTTTCCCACAACTGGTTGCGAAAAATCAATATCATAGCTGTATATAGCATGTGCCAAGATGCAAGCATCATGAACATTCTCGTTGTACCGCCCAATAAAATGCCGCTGCACATTTTGTGTTGGAGTTCCTTTACGTCCGATAAAATTCACTCATTGATCCCACAACTCTCATGTGCATTCCATCAGCCGTACATATGCAATTCTGGAACAATGGACACTTGTTCAAATTTGGTGTAATGCTCCACACCGTGACTGTAGAGAGGAAATGAATTGGGTAGTTGGGGCATGCAATGGAGGGCAAGAGATTTCTTGTTTTACCCTATAAATGATATTGTTGTGAGAAAGAGTCCGTCAGTTTTCAATAAAGAAATTTGAAATGAAAGACAAATGGTCCGAATTATAATTTTCGCCCGGTTTTTATCTCGCCGAGATAGGGGTTTAGTTATAACTATTGATTACAAATTTCAATTATCTAGATAAAATAAAGGCTGATTCATAATAGTAATTAATAAGAAATTGAATTTCAATCACTTTGGGTTCAACATACTTGATTTTATATTACAAAACTTAATACCGTACACTTACAGTATATTTACATTATAAAAAACACTTAACAACTCTATACACCTTGAGATTTACTTGAAGAAATTTGAATTTGGATCACATTGCATCAAGGCAGTTTTGATAGGGGAACAAGTTATAAACGCCTTAAAACCATTTTACTATTATTAAACTAGACATTTACATTTAAAGAACTTAATAAGAGCACGAGACCCAACTGTAAGAAACATTGTTCTAGTACAAAGCACAATCTTTTATAAACGTATTTTCTAAACAATAATAGCAGCATGAAGCTATATATATATATATATATATACTAAGTCGTAATGGAATAAATCTTTTCCTAATTCTGTCAAACCAAAATTCTTGCTATCGTGTTCTGCTTCACCAGACTTGGTACAGCCGATTGTTACACTTCCTAGTTGATCATGATATCTGAAAAAGATAAGATATTACGATAATTATCCAGAATATTGTAGAAAAGAAAAACATATTCATTCACGAAACTCATAAGGCAATGATGCTCCAACTTCCCTTGAGATTAACATTAGAAATGTTTTTCAATATGCACGTTACAATCATGGTTTCATAAAGTCTAGTTTCAGTTGTTATGTCTTGTTAAATTAGTAACATCTCGCAATCTTGTTTACTTTTAATTGATCCTAAACTTTACTTCTATTCCCGTTTCTCCGTTTATGTACTAATTGAATTGATCAATAGACCAGGTTTTGTTGTATTATATTGGAAGCCCTTAAACGTTCTCCGTATGGCAAACATTATCACAACAAGGCAGAAATAACAAACAAAACTATATGTCCTTTCTTTAATGGTTGCGGAATATACTCAGAGTGTGTAAAATATTTCCCACGAGAACAATGGATAAATATATGCTTACCATGTAAATATAGGGATTGCCACGACCTCCTGCGCCAAACCTCTTTACCTCCTCTAGCTTCAGCAACCTGCATATGACCACCAGATTTTGTCAGCCTCTTCAAGCTCCAGAGCTAAAAGGTGAAATAATGTTCAATAGCCATTCGAAACACCAATAGTACAAGATCGTGCTAAACCCCTAAATTTTTTGGCATTTGAACTCTGGAGCTAACATAATATAATGTTACAGAATATCAACATTAAGAAATTATTGTTTGTCTTATCCTTATCAAATGGGACGTGCTTCCACGTCAATAATGCAATGCTTTGTATTCATATCAGTGTTGTGTTTTGTAACAAAGGCACGCAGAAAGAAAAAAGAGATTTGATATTCACATTCTTAATGCTTTGCTGGTGGAAGGGCTGTCACCGAGCAATTCACGGATCTTCACTTCAGAAGCACTCCCAACAGATAGAACCTTAAGTATGGCCTCAGCTCGGTGTCCCATATGATTTGAGCCAACTGGTTTCCTCGGTTTGTCAGTAGTTCTAAAAACATTGGTGCTGCTTTGAGAACTGGAAACAGAACTGGAGCCACTGGACAAGCATGATGAAACCTCAGTCATAATTATCTCAGACGCTGAGTCAGAAGATTCCGGTGCCTGCTCTGGCGAAATTGCTAGCTTGCCAGAAGTCGATTTCTTGCAATCGGAGATCCAGATGCTCTTTGAACGTTTCTTTTGCACGATCTGAGAAATTTAAATATTTTGTAGCATTATGAAAACAATTAGACAGAACTTCACATAAAAGAATTTGGATTAATTGTTGAGATGATAATTTTTTAGTGCACACTAAAAATGTGTTGAATTCAATATGATAACTATATTTCAAAGAAGAAACCGAATTCGACTGACCCAAACTAATCATTTCTCTAGGCTGTTTCAAGATTAAAAGCAGAGATATTAAGAAAAATCAAATCAATCAAAGTAATGCTTCAATCAAAGGACAATAAAAACTTAATTACCTAAAGCACCACATTTACCTAATAAAATCACAAAAAGATTGTGAAAATCTTCAAACAGTAGTGGCAGCATAGTTACAGATCAAGTAACTTCAAATACAGGTTAATTTTACTACTGCACTGCAGAATAGAAAGACATTGAAGTTTGGATGAACAGAAAACAGAGAGTAACTCATCTCTCTGAATTAAATTAGAACTGAAAAGTGAAAGCATTATTTCATATGAACCAACTATAAGGTTCAAGTTTCAATGCATACCTAAAACAATTGGAATAATCATATAGTTAATCAAATACTAGCACACTAAAAAAATTTGTTCGTGACAAGTATCACAAACATTTGCAATCAATTTTGTAAAATTTACAATAAAGCACTCGATCAACATTAACATAATCAGAATTCAAAACCTACAGTACATTAATGATAATTTCCATGCTTAACGAGGTATTGATTACATTATTCATAGTCTATACAAGATCTACATAAACTGTTGTGCGATTTATTTTGCATCACGTGAAGAATTCTGAACAAATTTGGATGTTCAGTATAAACAACTGTTAGTAACGCATGGAACTGGAAAAGTGAGTTAACTATAGTATGAAAGATAGGAATCAAATAGATCTGCCTTTATGTGGAATTTACCAAAAAAAAAAAAAAATAAGCATGAAAAGTATTCATGAAGCATAATCAATTATGCTGGTGTTCCAGGAACAAACGATTTATTTCAAAAGCAACTTAAATATAAATGAATAACAAATTTCAAAGGTGTAATAAAAAGAGACTTAATTCAAACTTAGAACATGTAGAAAGCAATATTATCAACATAAACAAAACAAAACAAAACAGAGCAAATATACACAACTAAATTTTCAGTGGAAAACTGAAATCCATAATGATTTGATTCCGAAGCAAAAACGACGGAGAACTTCATCAACGCCAACTTATCGAAGATCAAAAGTCAAAGCAAAAGTAGATTCAATTGATAAAATATATCCGAGACTTATAGAAAAGCAATCAGTTAGCAGTTTGCTATCATTCTGAGCTTCAGCTCATGACAAACGCGATCACCTTCAGCCTAGGATCTCGAGCTGACGCTGTTGCAGTCGATGATTCATCATCTACAGTCATCACAGTGCTCGAATTTGAAATCGAGAGTTTTGGATTCGCGAAGCTCTCAGAACTGCAGCTCTTATTCTTTGCTCTGAAGAAACTAAAATAAACAAATACAACAGCGAAAATCAATCAACTTCGATAAAAACATAATTGAGAATGATTTGGATGAATTTTCTGGATTTTACTTTGAAGGGGAGGAGGAAAGGAGGAGAAGAGCGGAGGCGACAGTGCGTTCGATCTTTGATGGAAAAGAAGCTTTCACTGTTCGCGAAACCATTTTAATTACCCTGCAGTTTGAAAATGGCGGGATGCTTTGGGATTTTGAAAACTGAAAAGTGAAAATACGTTTTGATGATTCGTTAACAGTTAGGGAATACGAAATTAGCGTGTCATAATAAATTTAATTTGGGCCTCCTTACAGTCTATGAGGGCCTATGAGGGCCGATCTGTTACAAGTGCGTAAATGGACAATAATACTGAGTCCAATGTAGAAGAACAGCTAAACTTTTTTGGGAAAATTAGGCAAGGTACCCTGTAAAAATAAGTATTTTGATTAATACCTTTTAGACTAATTAAACATTTTAATCAAGTAAAAATTACGTCCTTATCTAAAACTCACTCAACCTAAATTAACCCTACAGAATCCCATTCTTCATCTTTAGAAATGCTCCCTATTCAGAGTCGAAAATGCTCCCTATTCAGAGTCGATTTCCTCCATCTCCAAGAAACCTCAACCTGAAATCTGCGTTTTCGACCATTTTCCATCGATTTCGTCGACGTCTTCCTCCATCTCCGTTCATCTTCACTCTTCTCATTTTCATTTCGTGGAGATCTTAAACATCTACCCTAAAAAACCCCCCCCAAATAGCCGAAAAACTAACATGTTCCGATCAAAATCCAAAAAATTGAGCCTAATTTTGACTTATTCACTTCGACGCCGATTCTGACACCTGACTCCGACTCATATTTCTATAATGGTTGGAGAAAGTGGGTTGAAGAGGAAAATAAATATTGATGAAGAACCATTTTCAAAGAAGAAGAATAGAGTTTCATCAACATCTTATAAACCTAAGGTAACCAACATTTTTCACTGCAGAAGTGAAATAACTTTAGTTGTTGTTGATGATTGTTGTCATTATTTATGATGCTTCTGTACATTTGATTCAATATGCTAGGGCATGTTGTTTACATTTATATAAAGATTTTGTTAAACAGTGATAATAAGTTAAAATAATAAGTTATGTGAAGATTTTACTTCAATCTATTACTTGGTGAATGATTTCTTATACTCTGCTATTTGCAAAACTTGTTTTACTTAGAGAATTACTAGTATCTCTTTACCAATTATAGTTTTGATACTAACACGTTGAGGAAATGAATTTGCCAATTTTGTTTGGATTAATTGGGAGTGTCACTTTTGAGTTTGAGGAGTTGAGAACTAGACTATTAAGGCATACACGTTGAAAAGCATTATAGGTTAGTTTGTTGCCTGATGCTAAAAATTAATGTTGCATGAACCTTGTGTCTTATCATTCTCTATCACTACACATTTTTTCCCCTTTATATAGGAAACTTTTTAATCTATGTAATTTCAGTTGTGCTTATGTTAATGTATTCTTCTTTCCTCAATAGTGAAGAAAATATAGATCTTTATATATAAGTTAACACGAATCTTGAGTTTATGTGGAAAAAAAACTCAAGGCACTTTTTGTTGAGTTTATGTAAAGATTTTATTAAAAACAGACAAAAACTCAACAAAAATACACAGAATGTTGTGAGGAAGAGTAAGGAAACTGAGAATCCCATTCATTTGTAAATTTCTCTTAAGTTCACTAGAAAGGTCTTTTAGTATTA